>JASANF010014760.1:0-17334 GCA_030248245.1 Trissonchulus sp. WLG1_4 | reverse complement strand
GCCGAACTGTGGAGAGGGCACGATGCCCGAATTCTAAGTGTTTCCTTTGGATCGCGAGTGGTAAAATCGGAGGGAGTAGTAGCTGCGAGGGTGAGTGGCGTACGCGACGGATGACCGGCCGGCATCCCGAAAATCGCGTCTGTTCACGTGCTGTGCACGAGGCGTGCGGCATATAAAGCAGGCGCGAGCTCGCCGATGTTAGGGCAAGTCCCAAGAGTATTTACGAGCAGCTACGGAGAGTTTCTAAGTGTTAGCGCTAGCGGAGAGGAAAGAGAAAGAGTGAGAGTAGAGGACGTCCAGAGTGTCTACTAACATGAGTATGTATGTAGGAAGTGTGTAAACCAAAATTTAGCTAGGTACGTAGTTTTTCTTAGGTGGGGTATGCGTGTAGGCTACAGACGGGCTAACGGCCCGATAGAGTTTTATGGGTACTGGCCGGGTGGCGGCCAACAGGCTAGCCGATCCGAAGTTCAATCTGGTGGAACCTCCAGAGTTGGGGGGCATGACGTATTGCTTAAAACTAAGGTTTTTGAATGAGGTTTCTGAACGACATGGGTATTATGAAAATTTTAGGCCTTAAAAATCGATTGTGTTTATCTCCAAAATTACCACTGAATTTTTAGACTGGTTTTAAAAAGGGATATTGGCGATAGCCATCTTGTTGGTATTTGTGTGTGTACTTGTCATGTTTTGTGCATTTTCAGGAAAGGACTTTTATTGACTGTCAGTATAAATTTATGTATGTTTAAAGTTTAAAATTTTGGGTAACAAATTTGGATGCTAGCAGGGCAGGAAAACGCGCCCCAACTAGGGGGTACCCAATAGACGTGCGCTAGACACGCCGGGACGTCGTGCCCGCGCAGGGGGGCACCTGTTGAGAATGTAGGGTCACCCCCTACTTGAGGCGGGTTTTCCTGCGCCCAAAATATCGAGAATATTCCAAAAATACAGCGTTGGCTTTGTATCTTCACGTTTGAGAACTTGCAGATTCGTACTTTTTAACAGTTTCCAAAATATCAGTATTTGTGAATAGAATTGCGCTCTGCGCTTCGTTTGTACACTTTCGAGATAGCAGAAAGGCTGCCAGATACTTTTTACCTATCTGTGCTAGCTTGCGAGCGTCGAAAATGATGACGTGTCGCATGAATAGGAAAATATTTCAACATTCTGAAATTTCTCTTCATATCTAAATTGCAGCGTCTAAATTTATTAATAAAACGTAATATTTAAATTATTTCAATATATTCGTTATTATGGTTGAACAGGGGAGCTAACCCGCATCCGATTTGGCACGCACCAAAAATGTTGAATATCTCTTATGTGTGGTCTGGCTCACAGTAGTCGGACAATTTCTGAAGACGGGGGGATTGGCACCGGCGCATGACAGGGGTTTAAGTAGTGAGGCCCCGCGTGCCATTGAGGGTTAGGGTTAGGTCCCCTGAGTCAGTTCCGCACTGTAAGTTAGTTTTTACTTGTTTTCTCCCATTTTTAAAATTGTTATTGTTTTCATGTTCAATAAAATATTGAAATTCCCAATAAAATTCTGAACTCTAAAAGTGCCTCCCTAGGGCTTCTTAGGGCCTGTTGTTTGTAGACGCCCTTTGGAGGGCTTTGCAGCTGTTGTGTGTGATTCCGTGTGTGACCCCGGACCTAGTTAGGGCCAGTTTGTGAGCGATTTAGAGCCGATTTGCCGCGGTCGGCAACCGTTATTCTGCATTCCGCCGGGCTCGGGCGCACGGTCAGTTTTGTCCCTTGGCCCTCGCCTTCACGGCCTAAATTCCAAGAGCCCCGTGGTTTGCAGCATAACACATATTGCAGGCTACGATAGCAATTGTGACGCGACAGTGTCCAACGCCTTCTCGACGGCAGCATTCCGATTCGGGCACTCGCTGATCCGCGGGCGTTTCGAGCGAATGGACGACCGCCAGAACAACATCTCGGCTGGGGGGCTGGAGCTAAGGCACATGTTCATGAACGCCACGCCTCTCTACGACGCATCGCTTGGCGGGCTCGATACCATCCTGCTCGGCCTTCTAGGGATGCCATCGCAAAGCTTTGATGCTCATTTGGTCACCGTATGTCAACTTGGGGCCTTATCCAAAATTGGATTTAACGGATTAGATTTAAATTTATTTTGCTAATAACACAGCACAAGATTAAAATAGCCGGCTGAAATTTCACGCTACATACATTATCTCGGTGTGTGCCACGTTTCAGTAAATTACTTCTAACGATTGCTGCGTTAATGACGAAATAAACTTAAATCTAATCCGATAAATCCAATTTTGGATAAGACCCTTGGATTCACAACGCTGTTTGCCAAAATTCAGTCTCTGTCGGCCACATTTTGTCATTGACGTGATATTACTAAACAATTTGATTAAAATCTAATTAGCTGCGTATAATCAGTTAATGTGTGCAATTCAGGACATCCGCGACCATCTGTTCGAGCGACCGGGTCGAGGCGTGGCGACCGGAATGGATTTGGCGGCCCTGAACATTCAACGCGGGCGGGACCACGGGCTTCCCGGATATGCAGCCTATCGAAGTTGGTGTCAGCTTAGTCCTGTCAATTCCTTCAATGACCTCGCCGACCTCATGCCCGCGCAAGCTGTTCAGCAGCTGAGGAAGGTCTACAGGTGCCAACAGTGCAATTGTGGCCCGGTTCATAGTCTTTCCTAAGGACATAGGAACACAGTTTGATCTGCTGCTGTCTAAAATCAACCCTAGTAGTTTTCGTTAATTTTTTGCGAAGCACTAGTTTGGATTCGGACATATAAAACAGCAAATTTTTACATTTGTTCAAACGTTTTCTTAGATTTGCTTCGGTGCTTTACCAAATTAAAGGGTTAATTATAATCGGACTAAACAGTTTAAAAATTATGCTTAAAAATGCCAATCCAAATCCTCCAGACTAATCGGACTTAACTATGCACGCTAATGTATAATGTCATTAATGTATAATGTCGTAATGTTTAATCCGTTAGTCCAGTCGTAGTTTTGGAATGGGGTCAGACTAAAATTAAGCCGCTAACTTATTTTAACTCATTTAGTGTTTAGTCCGATTTGTCATTCCAAAACCTGGACTTAGATAGGTCCAGTCCGTTTAAACCGGTAAATAATAGGCCCTTACAGACGAAACAACACGGAAAAGAACAAAATCTAGTACTGACCCTTGAAGCTACGGCAGTGTAAACCAGCGAGCTAGGTTTCCAAAGTTGCTAGCAGCCTTTTCAAGTTTTCGCATTCGAGCAAACCAAAAAAATATCGTTCAATTTTGAGGTAGTGGTGCTTAAGAGTTAACAAACTTAGAGAGAGAGTGAGGCCACGCTGCACACGTATTTTTCACAAAACTGTGTATAAGGGAAGTGGCATAGGTATATTGTAGCATTGTGGTGTTTAGAAATGTGGCCGACATTGACCTGTTCCCCGGCCTGATGTCCGAGCGAGCTGTGCGCGGGGCGCTGGTGGGTGAGACCACGGCCTGCATCCTGGGCGAGCAGTTCAGCAGGCTCCGCCGCTGCGACCGGTTCTGGTACGAGAACAATCACCAGGGCATCCGACTCAATCCAGGTATCCTTCAGCTGTTACGCAATTACGACTCAGGACTGCTCAGCATTGGGCCAGTAGCTAAAAACATATTATGTTGAAAGGAAAGATGAGGCCCCAATTTCGAAAGAAAAAGTGTTACACTGCGGCCCGCGGTTTTATGGACTCCGCGTGAGCTGGCGGGCTGATTCTCCGAACTGTGACCGGTGTTTAACTGTGCCGGAGAGCGCACAGTAAAATAACTTGACGCTGAGAGCGTCGAAGTTACAGCCGCAGAACTGTAACTGTAACTCAGTAACAGGTGCGGGAGCACTCCAAGGAATCTCTCGAACGGGCCCTAGTAACACAAACTCCAAACCAAACATTAGACCATTAAACTCGGACGACTAAAATGTTTATTGCATAAGGTTATTCACATGTCGAATTTACGTAGCAGAACGAATTGGTCAATAATCAACATAAAACCATTATAGACAATTTGGGTGGAAAGGGGAATTATCGAACCTAACTCAAAAGGGGTCGCGTGCTAGTCTCAAACCCGAACTAGGGTGTAACTACAGATTTTTGCCCCCCGATTTACGCACCACCGACCTCCGACTTCGCAACAAGCCAACCCACAAGCTTCGCTTATCCGTAACTTCGTTATTAATTTATAAGTCTCAAAACTACTCTCCCAATTTTAAGCTCAAAACATTATTACAGACTGATTAAACTACGAGCAAACACATTTTAGGCTACAAACCTAAAACATAAACTTCATAATCTGGCTTTTTGCATCTATTCACACTACAAAGTCGACATTAAACATAACAATTTTCTAACTAAAACCGCTCAGAAATGCCAAGCTTCTAGTGGCCGGCACCCTGAGAATACAACAAACGAAATAGAGGCGCCGGGAATCGATACCGGGCCGCCTGCTACGAAGACAAGCATGCTACATACCACTACACCACAGCCCCCGAGTCTCATAGGTCCTAATTCTCATTTACAACACATAAAGCGCTTTGCTGTAGATTCAAAAATGGGTTTTTTAACTGACCGCTGTTGTTCTGCACGTTTTTTTCTCATGGAAAGCGCCCGTAATACTTATATTTAAAAATTGGTGCTTTTAAAACTTAAGTCAACTGAGAGTAGTTAATGATTGCAGGCCAGCTGAAGGAAATCCGGAAGACGACACTGTCGCGCGTAATCTGCTCCAACACCGACATCATCCAGAGGATACAGCCCGGTTCCTTCGACTTGCCAAACTCCACGTACGTCTACACAACCGCTAACACTGGCTGCTAACAAGCAAAGCCCAATGCAAAATGGGCACGAAGTATGAAACATATAATATCACTCCGTGAAACGAAATCTGCTGCGCAGCAAATACTCTAATCGTGATAATGAGAAGTTTTACTTATTGCCAGTTGTCATCTGTGAGACTGCAAGTCACCAAACCAAGCAATCAGGTATGCACCAAAATTGATGAGTTATAAAAAAGTTTTATTGATGTTTACAAAAACTCATAGTGCAAATATCATTGCTGTTTCAGCCCATGCCATTGCGAAAAATTGAGTAAGTGAAAAATTTGTGACAATCTGAAGAATGTGAAAACAAAAAGTGGAGGTGATTATTTTGTTTATTTGAGAAATTAATGTCTATTTATACATGTACAATCTGTACAATCAAATGTTGGCGAGACTTCAGCATGTTTTCAATTGCACCAATATTATAACTGAATTTCATTCAGACGTCTATTCGATATGCAAATGAGCTTCAGTCAAATTCTGTTGCACTATTCTTTATGTACGTAAATACATACCTGCACATCACCACAGCTACACAATGATCAGAACACCGAACAGACACACGTCGCGTACACACTCAGGTTCACAGATATCTGCACAATCACACAGATGACAACACGCAAAGACGCACACACATAACTCACTTAGTTTTACGTTATTTTTCCGACACTTCATTCTAACGAAGCCTGCTGCGCTGTGGCGCAGCAGGAAAAATCTGAAAAGATCTAAGAACTCACTGTTTCATTCATTCACAAATGTTACATTGCATCATGAAACAATAACACTGTGTGCGGCTATTCTATTGATGTAACTTTAACGCTCTCCTTGTGCAGCAGAAAAGTGTGCAAAATACCGTGTTACGCGACAGTGTATGTATGTATATGTATGTATATGTATAACAAGCAGCGGACCAACTCCGGGTTGGCAATCTGGCCGCCGGGGGGGGGGGTTTCGCATCGCACCAATCAAATTAAGTTAAACATGCATACATAGTAGAGGGGCCGGTAAAAATTGTGACCGCAGGCCGGCCCGGGGTTGATACTTAGCTAAGTGGCCGATCTCTGCTTTGTACGTATGTTTTTTTTTCAGAAATAGCCCAGTGAGCTGTGACGAGTTGCCGGACATAGATTTGCGGGAGTGGCTAGACAGAGGTGTGTTCATTTGATGGATTTGTTGCGAAGAGAATTGGTGTTGCATTACATGAGGCAAGAACGTGGGAAAAATTGTGTGATGCAGATTACTAAGAGTTCCAATTTAAATAAAAATTTTTCAAGTAAATTAAAGAGATGGCAAGTTTGCAATGCAAACTGCGGGTACTGGCGAGGCGATCATACTAAATGGTACAAGTGCATGTGAGCGGCACAAGCGGCACTGGCAACTACTGTTGTTTTGATACCATTTTTGATACTTTTGATATAAATATGATACTTGGGTATTAATACTTTTGATACAGGTATCAATATTAAAACTTGCCAGTGCACCTGAGACAACGCGGTGAGCTGGTCAAAAGTAGCTAGCTGTTTGCAGTGAATATGCGTTTTTATGTAGCATGAGTTGTGTTGCAGCATTTTGCCGAATCGATGACCAAATGATCGGTGCTGGAAAGACGAAGCGGGTCACGCCCTGTGTCTCCTGCACTTGCACAAGGGAAGGGGTATGTTCTCCCTGTCTAAGCCTCTAAGGGCCATATCCAAAATTGGATTAAGCGGATTAGATTTAAAATTATTTTGCTAATAACACAGCACAAAATGAAAATAGCCGGTTGAAATTTCGCCCTACACGGCTTACATACATTATCTCTGTGTGTGCAAAGTTTCAGTAAATTACTTTTAACTGACGCTGTGTTATGAACGAAATAAAGTTAAATCTAATCCGTTAAATCCAATTTTAGATAAGGCCCCAAGACAGCTCAGTGGAATAGTGGCAGCGTTCCACAAGTGCATGCATTGTGTGTGTGTGTTTCAGGTGATCTGTCACTCAGCGCGCATCAGCAACTGCGTGGGCCTGATGGAAGACTTTGGGGAGAACCGGGTGCTGCAGGACACCGTGTGTGTGATCCAGTGCTCGGCCGTGCTGCGCGCCAGAAAGAGACTGCTCCAGCACCGCGCACAGCTGTCCTGACCACACCCACGCAACACCACAGACATATACAGTCGCAGTGTAGTTGGTTGATTCTGTGGAGTCAGTCACAAATTTAAATTGAAGTCTTTGTCTTTGAAAGTTGAAACTTAAATTAATTAAAGAAAATAAAAATTTATCTGTATACTTTACAGTTAATCTCACGTACTGACTGTTTAGTGATGTTAGTAATAGTAGTATTTTATTCTTTCACCGAGATGTTTGCGCTGGCCGGCCGTATGTTGTGATCGGTCACCGGTCTGGTTGTAACTGTTGTACTTTGCTTATTGTTTTTGTACATATTTACACTTTTAATAAAATATTAAGCGTGTGGCGATTTATTTTGATTTGTAGTTAACGTCGTACGTTAATATCTTATTATATTTCTGTGGATACCGTATTACCTTAAATAAAACCCCACGGGTTTTATAGTTTTGTGAAAGCTTAGCTTAGCTGGGGCTTTAGTCAATACGGTAACCCAACGGTTATTCCGAAAAAAATGCTTAGGACGGATTTAGTAGCAACAGCACGTCAATACCTATGTACAGTACAGCTCCAAATTAACATCATATGACTCCGGAGTCAGCATCACTGACTTCATTTTGCAGTCACTGACTGCAGTCAACTTATTGACGTCACAGGTCCAATTTACTTCCGGTTGTTTTGAAATTGTTTAACTGACTCCGGAGTCAGAGTCAGTGACTGCAGAATCAGCATCACGTTAGTCATCACTATATTTTATATGGCTTACAAACTTCGCTTTCACATGTGTATGCGTGCAGCGTATTTTGTGATAGGGATGACTAAGGTGATGCTGATTCCGCAGTCACTGACCCTGACTCCGGAGTCAGCTAATAAAAGTCAAAAGTACCGGAAGTAACATTGAACCTGTGACGTTGTCACGGTGTAAATTTTCTCCCCTGTGAATTTTTCCCCCGGAAGAATTACCCCGGTGTAAATTTTCCGCCCGGAAAATTTGCACCGGGTTAGATTTTCCGGGGGGAAAATTCACACCAACCATATAATTTGACTGTTTTGAACTTATTTTTTCAAAATTGGCCATTTTGGCGATATATTAATATATTTTTATGTATTTTTATTTATTTTTATTATTTAAAATTTGCAAAAAGGAGTTAATCAAGGTTTTTGGTTATGACATTTATAAGGTACATATAGCATTTAGGGTAGTGAGTCGGTGGCGAGTATATAATTGTTTTCAACGACTATTTTGATCATACCTAAATGAAGAAAACTTGCTTGGAATCAATTTTGTTTTTCTTTGATAGACATATTTCGTCGAAAAATTTTCGATGCAATATAACAAAAACAATATATATTACCAAGAGTACATAATACGAAGAGTATGACACTCTTCCCTATCCTAGCTAATCGGCCCGGACGATGCTCCGGCCGAAATAGCCCTGTTACGCCTTGATTTCAGGGGGGGGGGGGGTACCCCCCCTCGTTTCAGCACACTGCCAGAGCAAATTCGGTGGTGTCTTGATTTGAGGGGGGGGGTACCCTTCCAGGTTTCAGCACACTGCCAGCATGAAATCTGTGGTGAGCTGGTAACGTGCCGAACAGTGTCATACTCTTCCCTATTATGTACTCTTGATATTACGTCTGCTAAGTCTAAGTTCCTTCAGACACGAATGCTTCCGCTTCCAAATAGAACAGCGCAACGGATAACGACTCTACCAGCGGTATTAGAACTATTTGTTTCAATCATTTCACTTTTGATAATAAAACATTAATACAGACGAAAGCACCTACACAGGCATACGGACAAAGGTGCGATTCATACTTTGTTTGTTTGTCCGATGCCTTAAAATTTCGGCAGAGTTGAACTGAATTTAACTTTGCCGGATATACCTAAAGGCCTATTCACACCAGCAGGGCCCCATTTCAATAAACTCACAGGCCCACAATTTTGAGATTTGTTAGGCCTAACTCGGGTAATTCGTAATGAACACACGTATAATTTCATTACGAATCACCTGATTTTGCAGCCAAATTGGTCACAATTGTGCACCTGTGAGTTTATTGAAACGGGAAACGTTAATTGAAAAGTTTATTGAAATTGGACGTCCTTTCATCCGTTTGTCCCAATGTGATCGCTACAATTGCCCCTGGTGATGAGTTGCAGCGACACGTGCCGATTCCAGAAGACTTGGCTATAATAGCCGAATTCGTTATCGTTGCGGTAGCCCCATCGATATCGTATGAACATCTGTCGCAGCTATCGCTGTGGCTATGGCCGTTACACTGAACGAAAGTCAGGCAAAATGCAGGATGCAGCATGCAGCTATCGTCAAAATCTCCAGTTTTGAAAAAATAAGTTTAAAACAGTCGAATTATATGGTTGGTGTGAATTAATTTTCCCCCCGGAAAATCTACCCCGGTGCAACTTTTAAATATATAGTAAAAATAAACAGATAAAAATACATAAAAATAAACTTATCGCCAAAATGGCCAGTTTTGAAAAAATAATTTCAAAACAGTCAAATTATGTGGTTGTTGTGAATTTTCCTCCCGGCAAATCCACCCCGGTGCAAATTTAAAATATTAAAAATAAATAAAAATGCGTAAAAATAAACAACTTTATCGCCAAAATCGCCAGTTTTGAAAAAATATGTTCAAAACAGTCAAATTATATGGTTGGTGTGAATTTTCCCCCCGGAAAATCTACCCCGGTGCAAATTTTCCGGGGGGTAAATTTACACCGGGGTAATTTTTCCGGTGGGAAAATTTACACCGGGGGAAAATTTACACCGTGACAACGTCAATAGGTTGACTGCAGTCAGTGACTGCAAAATAAAGTCAGTGACGCTGACTCCGGAGTCATATGATGTTAATTTTGAGCGGTACTGTAGCTTTGTTGAGTTCCTAATGTCATCTTAGTAGTTCAACTGACCAGTGGGGCCTGTCATACCCTTCCCGTTGTGTGCTCGTGAGAGCATGCGACATTATCACGACTGTGACTGACTGATTTATTTATTTATTACCAAAAGACAAAAAAACAGACAATCACCAGCATAAAATCCAAAAAATGGACATCCTATGCTAATACGAAACAATGAGACAGTTGCATAAAAGTTAGTTAAGTAGTTAGTTAGTTAGTTCAATTAGTTTACAGTGCAATAAAACATTAAAATAAATACTATAGGTGAATTTAGCTATACTTTTCAGGATTATTAGATTATATATTTTGACGACATTAATATTTGAAATGTGTATGTGTATGTGTCGTGGAGATACGTAAGTGCAAAGTATGTAACATTTGTAGGTCAGTATGATAGCAGGCTTGTGAAGCACAGCGCCTGTGAAGTGGATCAGTGTTGCGTTGGTAAATTGAGCATACCCCACTATCCAGTAGCCAAGCCAGTCAACTACTTCTAATTACTAGTTTCGCCTCACTTTTTGCAGTCCATCTCCAGGCTTGCTTAAGTGGTGCCCTCTTTTTGCAGGCACTCTGAGGTCGCTTGTGTCACTTCTATGCATACATTCCTTGAATAAATACAGTTGTTTTGCTTTCCGGACCAAAAAAATCTGTCGTTTGCTTGAAGAAGAAACGTTGGAATGTCTGATTAGAATCGAATAGTTTCAAGAAATTGTTTTTTACTCATTTGAAAGTAGGTAATATTATATTATATGCCAGTTCGGATTTCCAATGTAGTTAGCCAGTCCGTTGTGCACCGTACCCAATTTCACAGATTGTACAACTGTCACTTTCACAGTCACCCCACTACATCCGATGGCAACTATGGAAATACATTGTCACATGGAGCAATTTTCACACAATAAGCACGCAACTTTTAAGTTGCTATGTACAGTCGGTTTCAAATGAAAAAGGATTCTAGGCGTCGGGATTAGTGATGAAACCGGACGCGTCGGATGATGTCATCCGACGCGTCGGATGATGTCATCCGACGCGTCGGGTGATGTCATCCGACGCGTCGGGTGATGTCATCCGACGCGTCGGGTGATGTCATCCGACGCCCTCGGGTATGCAATCCGACACCTAGAGTTTTGCCAGCCAGTAATTAATTAGCTGTCAAAGGTCAGGCCTAAAGTTTTAAATAGGGGTGGCTCTTTCAGTGAAAATTATGAATACTACATCATTTTATTGTTTAGCTTCTTTAACTAAAAATAACAATTCAGTAGGTAAAATTATCTTATAATTCAAGTAAACATCTATTAATAAACATATAATAATAATCTATAAACAATTTTGCATAACTCGTTGAGGAGTCACCCTCATAAACTTTTCCTGCAAGCTCTCCAATTTCTAACTCTATGATGCAATCCGACGCCCAGCCAGGCCCGTCGGATGATGTCATCCGACGGCCTCGGTGATGAAACCCGACGCGTCGGATGATGTCATCCGACGCGACGGATGATGTCATTCGACGCGACGGATGATGTCATCCGACGCGTCGGATGATGTCATCCGACGCGTCGGATGATGAAATGGCGTCGGCCAAATCCATTTTCATTTGAAAACGACTGTAGTTGCGTGCAATTTTCACATGTCTACCAATTGAAAATCTGTATTTTAACTTAATAAAGTTTTGCGATTAAGTTTTTTATTAAAGTGCTCACTTGCGAATGTTTTTTTCAAGTTTTTGGCGAAGTTGGATCAATAAAGTCTCACATAGTGACCACGATTATAGTAATTCGTATAAGTAGGTACAGACAGTCCCAAAAGACGTAATTTTATGAAAAAGTTTGAGTTAACTCACTTGATCTTCTTGGGTCCTATTTCTTTACCGGTTTACCGGGCTAAGTTTAATCGGACTAAACGGTTTCAAAATTAAGCTTAAACATGCCATTCCAAAACCTCCGGATTAAACGGACTTAACTTCTAGCGCGCTGCTTTTTAATCGGACTAAACGGACTTCAGGTGGTAGTTCCATAATCGCAGGGACCCGTTTGTCAGACAGATCTATACACTATGAGTAAAGAGACTATAATTTTCTGAAACTACACTCAAAAACACTCAGAGCATTTTTTATTTGGTGTAAAATATCATGGTTAAGGCTAGCTACTGCGTTGGCTTACTGAACTGTAAGCCAATGGAGTAGCTAGTCTTAACGTGGGATTTTATCAGTGGTTAAAACGTGAAAGTAGACCGGTTTGAGTCTTGTTTCAAAAAATTGTAGCCATTTTATTCCTGCTTTACTGTTTGGTCTGAAAAGGAGCTTTGAAAGTAGCCTCATGTTAAGAAACTGCGATTCTGGAACTACCACCTTAACTAAATATGCACGCTAATGTTATACGAGCAGGTTAGGTCTGTTTAGTCCAGTCACCAGTGGTAGTTTTGGAATGGGGTCAGACTAAAATTAAGCCGCAGACTTATTTTAATTCGTTTAGTCCGATTTGTCATTCCAAAACCTCGGACTAATGAAATAAGTCCAGTCCGTTTAATCTAGTAAACGAATAGGCCCTGTTTTGACAGTCTCGTTAATTCGCTATATTTCGCTGAGGCAAGTCAAATAGCAACTGTTTTACGTGTGTGACCAGATTCGTAAGTCAACGTCAATTTTAGGTATGCTTGACTGTATCGTTTTATCCTTCTAAAAAAATTAACCTGAACAAATGAGATATATGTAAATTTCCATGAAGATTTAAAGGCCCAGTTACAGTTTGTATGCACAAAATTAAACCATACGATTAAGGTGCTAGTGTTGCCAAAGCAGTTTTGCTCATAATTGATGATACCCTGAGGGGCCGCTTATAAAGAGGGAGAACTAAATCTGTCCAGATATCCAATTGTGGAGTGGGTCAAGTTGCTTCTCTGCAAGTCTGCAACCTTGACGCACAAAATTCTAAGCAGGTATGCATAAACTTATAAAATAATGATAAATAAGCAATAAAGTCAAGGTGCTCTTTTTCATTGCAGAAAAGTACTCTTGTTTTGTGCGTTAAAAAGTCATTTCAGGTGCGCAATAATTTACATATTATGCAAGCGTTAGCCTACTTTTTTTGTTATTCAGTCATTTCTACAAGCGAATTCTTCTTAGCTCCGTTTTTGTAATTTCCAAGGGCTATAGCTGCCTTACATCTTGACCCATCGCGAAAAGTGCCATAAAAATCCTTCACCTGCAAAAGTGTGCCACCCAACCTGGACGTTTGTAAAACAATTTAGCGCAATGTACGCGTGAGGTAATGTTAGATAATGAAGTTTTGTGAGGCCTCGGTGAATGCGTGTCCTTAGTGCCAGTGACTAATGGGTGATTGTGGTGTGTGAGTGACCCAGTGTGTGTTTTTGTTTCCCGCCAATGTGCCTTGATTAGCATATAATGGCGGGGATTGCGTAGCAGAGCAGAGCAGAGCACGGCACCGCATAACAATGCCAATTCGCACAACAGTGCTGCAGTTGTTGGTGGTCTTTGTTTGGCGGGAAGTGGCGTGGTTGATTAGTGATTGGCTGGGAGGGAAATCCCTGATTGGGCCGCCCGGATTGCATTAGGCCGCCTTGGCCCAGTTTGGCGTCGCATAACCCAATTTAGACCAACCGCTGGCCTAACGAGTCCCTGTCAGTCCCCAACACACCTCACTTGTTTTCTGCTCCCTGTTAATTTCATTCATGCTGTGCAGTGTTTGTGTTAATAGACTGCAAAGGTAGGCAGTTGAATTTGATGTGCTTCAAGTTTAAGATACATTATACACTCTATTAAACAGTTTTCAATCATTTTGGTATTTGGTTACTTTGTACTGCATAAGATTAGTATATGTAGAAATGTTTGAGCTAGTTTCTAGAATATAGAGCAATTGGTAGTCTGGTAGGCTATGTCCGCATGCTCTTAGAATCAACAGCCAGTGTGTGAGCACGCTCTTGCTCAATTGGAATTAGGTCTTATGTAGGTTGCACAAAATTACGGTTGTACAAGTGTACTTTGTAGCACTGTCAAGCGTACTCTTGTTCTTGTACGCACGCTGTGCGAGGGAAACAACGCCGAGTGCGTGGCACGAGTGCGCGAAACGCACGAGTGCTACGCACGAAGGTTTCCCTGCACGCGCGCATTCGGATGTACGAAAACAGGCTCGATCGTGCTATAAAGTACTTGTATGACGGACGACCTAAAATCGAATTATGACTTAAAAACTGAATCAAAGAAATTGCAAAAAAGTCATAGCTGTTGGGAATCGAACCCACGCGCTTCTGATCTCTAGTCACACAGCATTTCGAAGCCATCAACAATTCTAAAAGGATTGGCAAAATTCTGATTGAAACCTGTACCTTTTTGTCACCTATGTTGAGATAGTGTGCTGGCACCGAACAAAACCGTCGGCAGCAAAAGGTTATGTGATACTAAAACTAAACTCGTGGCTGATGCTCCCGGCTCCCCCTACAGTCTCCGTGTCCTGCCTGACGCGGCCAGCTTCGATGCCGTATTGGCCTCTGGGCACTGGCACGAATTACGTATGTTGGCTCAAATCATGTTTTAACATATGTAAAATATTTTGTAATTGATTTGTTATTAAACTGGCCATCATAAGTAATCATCTTGATTGCCGAGAGCACAGCGGCATCACTGGCTGCGATAACCGATCACTGTTCCAAAGATGCCTTGGCTTGCTCAATCGCCCTCTATGTAAATACACACATATTTCTCTTTGTACATAGTCCTGGGCCCGATTTATCGAAACATCAAATGTTCGTCGTTGAAAAACAAATGTTCGTCGTTGAAAAACAAATGTTCGTCATTGAAAGTTCGTCGTTGAAATCGTTCGTCGTTGAAAAATTTTTCAACGACGAGCTTTGGTTTTTTAGAACATTATTATGTTCTAAAAGACAAAAGCTCGTCGTTGAAAAAATTTTCAACGACGAACATTTCAACGGAGCTCAAGACATCCGTTGAAATGTTCGCCGTTGAAAATTTTTCAACGACGAACATTTGTTTTTCAACGACGAACATTTTTTTTCAACGACGAACATTTGTCCTATAATTACGTGTTATGTTCGTCGTTGAAAATGTTTCGATCAATCCAAAACTTTCAACGACGAACATTTTCAACGACGAACATTTTCAACGACGAACATTTTGCTTCGATAAATCGGGCCCTGGTTGAGTTTCGTGTGCGCAGTTAGGTACTATATGAAAGAATAGGAATTAGCCTATGCAGTTGTTTTTTGACAAGGAAATCTTATTTGCGCCTTTGCACGTTGATAAGAAGGTCATATTTAACGAAAATACTATCTGTGCAGATAAAAACAGTAAAAAATGGTTTATGTGTTGCAACATTTTGAAGGGCAAAAAATGCCTGTAGAAAGTGCAGTGTAAAGTCAATAGCGTCAGAAGCCAGTTGAATGTCGGACTGATACACGCTTTCACAAAAAACCACTGCCAACGGCCAATCAAAGTCAGCCGCACTTGGCAACATTGCACGCACTATTCTGCCACAAAAACACCTAGTTCACATGCAAGGACGGCGTGCGCACAAAAAATTACTGGGAGAATCAATCAAAATGTTGCCGACGCCAGTTCAGTTTACGTACATGTGTGTGCGTGTGATTGTTTGTGTTTTTTGGGTGTGTGTGTGTGTTATGCGCAAGAGAATCAGGAGTGAATAGGGTTTGCAATGGAAACGGAAGACGCACTAAGTTTGTAAATAATCGAGATTAAAATACATACGTATTGAAATCGGAAAAACAAAGATGGAATAGAATTAGCGGAAACCCAAAAAGATTTTTTAAGACTCAACGCAAAACAATTGGAAATCAAGATTAATAATTTCCGATTAGTTTGCAATTTTTGCAAATGTGTTTGTTTGCAGTGGATTGTTATTGTTTCAGAGGGGGCCTTGCGTGCGGGGTGGTGGGGGGTCACTTTGTGGGACCAGTGGGCTGTGCCTAATGACCCTACTGGCCCACAAAGTCCCATCCAACACACCCACTCATTACGCCTGTCCCATCTGCAACATTACTGCCATGTCTTATCAAGGCCACGGCATACTGTAGCCCAGCACGACGACAAGGGGGGGGGCAGGGGTGTCTCTACCGTACCCCTCCCCTGCCCAGCTCTGGACCACTGTGCGACCACCACCCCTACCGTAACCCTGCCCGGCCCGGCCCTGCTAATTGCGCTCGGAGCAACACAATGACTTGAAAGGGCACCCCTCGGCTTCGGTGCGTTTGAATTTTGAAAGGCTAGATGTTTTTTGGCTGACATTGTCAAATGTGTCTTTTTTGAGCAATCTGTTACAAACCCGCTCCAGATAGTTGTTTTTTGTGCTCATCGTCTTGAAATAGCGCAAGAGATGCTTTTTGCTTGCGAGCGGGCATTTATAGTTTTAGTGTTTTTGCCACAGGATAGGTTTAGTTGCACATGTTATATATTGGCCGTGTTGCCTGGCCCGCTCAGATACGCCCGCTTGCTGCCTCACCTCCTCACAGCCTCGGCTTACGGTAGGCTTAGACTGTCGTGACTCATATCCAGTCAATGCACTGCCGCTCACTCACTCAGTTTGGCTCGAAAAATCTGACACTCAAAACTGCATTTCAACATATTTCATTTAAAAATATTAGATTAGATTAAAAATATTAGATCATATTAGATTTTATCATCTCCTTTAAGCTTATAAACGATCTTGAAATCAGACTGAAGCTAAATAATTATTTCTATAATAGCAGCGTGTAAGCTTTAATCATCAATTTACGGGAATGCTCAAGTCAGTCAGTGAGAGCAGCAAAATAGGCTACAGTTTACTTAATATGGTTGTGTAGTCAAACCACAAGTTGTGTGGAAGAAGCAGATAATGGGGCGCCTCTCCATCCAGAATCCAGGGTCCGGGAATGATTTCAGATTTATTGGATCGAGAGATCGAGAGGTACCGAAAATCCTCGCGTATATGTAAAAAATAGTTTGTTAGAGTGTTTGAAAAAGTTTGGGTGAGTTGGGGAAGGAGAAACCTCAAAATTTGGGGAGAAAGACTACCTACATAACATGCTCGGTATAAACGGTATTGATGACAGAAAATCTTAAATACCGGACTGTTGACTATCGATTGTTCTGAGGTGTAGGTACCCCCTCAGAGGCTTGTTGCTAGGCTTGTTTGATAGGTAAAATAAGGTCCAAGAGGTTGATAGCTATTAAACTTTACCGTTGCATAAACCGAACGGAACAGTCAATAAGTTCAATAGGTATTTTCCATCACTAGTTCAATAGGTATTTTGCGATATAGATGCGGTAGGCTATCGTTGCTTAAGAACCATCACTTGTTGCCTCTATTGAACATTTTCCCATATTTTACGATTAAATATACTTGATATCAATTGTTCCAGAATTTTTTAAACTATAGAAAAGGTATCTGTATGATTTTTTGCAGTTTATCAGAACAGATCTTTGTCCACATGCAAAAAAGTTGATACAAT
>JASANF010014758.1:0-10619 GCA_030248245.1 Trissonchulus sp. WLG1_4 | reverse complement strand
TCCACTTACTTTAACGAGCTCACACGAATTGCATATTCTCGTTAATAAAGTCTTGTACCAATGCTTTTACGAGCTTAGCTCAGCCTAAGTATTTTTCCGCTTTAGACAGACAGTAACCTATTTTACCCAAGAAGCCGCTAGACAAGGGCATTTTTCCTTGCTAGTATAATATAAATATTGAAAATTTGGCTGGTGAATCAGTATCATTTTTTAGGTAGTGGTAAAGGTGGGCAGTCGATTTGGGGAAAACCATTTCAGGAAGAAATTCGTAACGATCTTAAGGTAAGCAAATGTGTTGTTTGTGTGTGCGTTGCTGTTCTAGTATATATAGTAGAATATCGTTCGTTTAATTGTACTCGTGTCCATATTTACTCAATTATAATATACCGTGCCGATTCCGAGGGTGGTTTTTCTTGAAAAAGGCGTGGCATTTCCCCGTTTGCTAAGACTGCAACAAGGCGTGTTTTGCCGGTTTTTACGACTATTAATTTTCAACTAACAATATTAACAGAAATAGTTATATATATAATAGTTATCTTTTGTTTTTTTGTTTCAGCACTCTGACCGTGGGGTGGTGTCGGTGGCAAACAACGGACCCGAGACTAACGGATCCCAGTTTTTTATCACCTACGACAAACAGCCCTCGTTGGACGGCGAATATACTGTGTTTGGCCGGTGAGTTTTTAGTTTTTTTTGCTTTTTTTGTGACTGTTGTGTTTGTGACGCGCTTGTGCCACATTGGTGTCATATTAAAAAGGAGCTTAAAACTTGAAGATGTTATGTCTGTAGTGTTTTCTGCAAAAAAATGCAAAAATGCATGGGGGTGTTTGAAGGGAGTGGGGCTGCTGTTCATTTGTTATAGATTCGAAATTGAAGAAAAAACCTCTGAGGGTGAGGGTGGATTTCACAAAGGTGGTTTTACTAAACCATTGGTTTTACGTACGTTTTGCATGATTAGCACATAATTTCATTACGAAATATCGAATGATTCGTTACGAATTTCGTAGATTTTCTTAAACCATTGGTTTATCTCAGTTGAAATTTCACACCTGCAGCACAGCAGGTCTCTGTTCTGCTGAAATTTCAGCTGAGCTAAACCATTGGTCTAAGAAAATCTACGAAATTCGTAACGAATCATTCTATATTTCGTAATGAAATTACGTGCAAATCATGCAAAACGTACGTAAAACCAATGGTTTAGTAAAACCACCTTTGTGAAATCCACCCTGACAGTCTGAGTGAATACTATTAAAAAATTGTCCGAATCATAGTAACAAGAGTACATAATAGTGTCTCTCTCTATTTAGAAGAAGAGTGAGACACTCTCCTGTCTGCCTGTGTTATAGCGCAGGCAGATACGCTCGTCATTTCCAGCCCACATGTTGCCGTTTTGTGCAACATGTTGCTGGCCAATCAGCGCGTAGATTCTGTGCGAAACACACTTTAGTATATATATAATCGCTGATGCGTTGATAAGCATTAAGATAGGGATAAAAGGCTAATAACTCATTATTTATTCATAGTCTGCTTGCAAAAGCATTAAAAAATGTTTGCAAATACCTTTGGGGATATTTTGGCCAACCTTCAGCGAAATTGACTGAGAAACTGTTGAGGAGATATAAACTTTTCTCAATTTCTTAAAAGTTTCTCAATTAATTTAGCTGAAAGTTTGCCAAAATATCCCCAAGGGTATTTTCAAACCTTTTTTAATGTTTTTGCAAGCAGACTATGAATAAATAATGAGTTATTAACCTTTTATCCCTATCTTAATGCTTATCAACGCATCAGCGATTATATACTAAAGTGTGTTTCGCAGAGAATCTACGCGCTGATTGGCCAGCAACATATTGCACAAAACGGCAACATGTGGGCTGGAAATGACGAGCGCATCTGCCTGCGCTATAACATAGGCAGAAAGGAGAGTGTCTCACTCTTCTTCTAAATAGAGTGAGACACTATTATGTACTTTTGATAGTAATATACTTTTGTCTAAGTAAATCATCCATCCTCGTTTAAGCATGAAAAAATTAAAAATAAAATATATAAATATGAAAAGAAAAAATTAAATGTAAAAATTAAATTAATTGAACCATTTTTTTGTTTTAGGGTGATTGACGGCTGGGAAGTTTTGGAGGAATTGGAAAATTTGCCAGTGGACTCCAAATATCGACCCCAGACCCCCGTCCGAATCATCAGCTGTACGATTCACGCAAACCCTATTGCGCTGGCCGAAACTGTCTAGAGTCGGGAACTTGAAACCGAGACTGAATTTTGGCCAGAACTTGCTGAATGCTGCTTCAAAAGTGCCTTCGTTTGGCTGTCAGCTCAAAATCACAGCCCTCAGCCGCTTGGCTTAGTGTGTCGCCTTTTTTGGTGAGCGGAAACTTAAATCTAGTGCATTTATTTTATCAATTGATTCAAGTAGTTCCTGGGTTTTTTTTCGCAAAAACGTTCGCAATTGCGAAAAAAATTTGGTGATTGCGAAAAATTTTCAAACTGTTTCGCAAAATTGCGAAAAAAATTTGACGCAGGTGAGGTGAACCTATAAGATCTGTTTTTAGGTACTCAGCCAAAAAAATTTCCTGAACGTCCCCAATTGACCAAATTTGACTTAAAAATCTAAAAAATTTTAAACTTTCCCGAGGCCCCGCTCACCAGACTCATGCATATTCTTGCAACTTCATGTTTATTGCGTGGTAATAATTCATGTCAAAGCGTTTAGTGACTGTAGGACATCCGCTAATTAGGGTTTTTTAGAATTTGTGTGTGTCTGAGACTATGTAGTGTCTCCAGTCCGAGATTTAGCGTCTCTTTTCAAAAAGTTGCGCCACACAAAGTCAAAGTATATACGTCCAGATAGGTCTGGGGAAGCACTAGTCCTGTACGCTCTGTTGGGGTGTTCAGTTATGCATCACGTGTTTCACATCTACACCTGTAGTCAAACTTTCTGGCACTTTGGGGACCTGTCGTGAATTTATTCCAATGGGACCACAAAACCGAAGGACTCTTACGTAAAATTCTTGTCAGGGAAAAAAAACGAAGGGGAGGAATTCGCTCCATCGTCCCCTGCTACACCGCTGCGTGAATATGACGTTCAATGCAATAAATAACGGAAAAAAGTTTTGCAAATAAAATTTGGTTTTGCGAAAAAAATTTTTATTTTTCGCAAAATTGCGAAAATTTGCCAGCGAAAAAAAACCCAGAATAGTTCATTTTGGTTTAGACTAAGCGAGGTTGT
Source organism: Trissonchulus sp. WLG1_4 (assembly GCA_030248245.1). NCBI lineage: Eukaryota > Metazoa > Nematoda > Enoplea > Enoplida > Ironidae > Trissonchulus > Trissonchulus sp. WLG1_4. Next base: position 7,381 of record JASANF010014758.1, on the reverse strand, counting down.
TGCACTAGACTATTCTCGTTAGTTGAATGGACATTGGACTTTATTACTTGTTGGACATAGTCCTTAAGTAACAATAGACTGCAAGTAATGGTCGTAGAATCCATATCGTCTTGGATGCTGACATACATTGGAGGATGCTCACTATACATAGGGGGGGGGGGGGGTGGAAATTGCTCCCCCCAACCTAACCCCGCCCCCCCCCCCCAGATCGGCCATCACCCCCCTGAATGGACAAATTCTTTGATAAATTTGCATGACACCATCCCCCAGATTTTGTTAGCTGCAAAATGTCAGATGCTCGCCTATTCTGGACCATGCCTGCTGCTCCTGTCACGTGACTAGACAGTTATTATTCACTGATTATTTACTCCGATTGTAGAGGGTGATGCATTGTAGCACTATATCTGCTGCTCGTGCATAGTAGTGTTTTGTTCTGATAATTTATGATTCACACTCTGGTGTTTATAACATTAAATATTGATCGAAAACACTATTCAATGGGGAGGGGGCAGTGTGTAGAATTCTGGGATCTAGGGGGGATCAGGATTTCTCAATTTTCTGCAACATAAAAATATATATACTCATATTATTGCAGGCATCGCAAAAATCAGTGAAGGAAGCGGAAAAGGCAGTAGCTGATGCGGAAAAAGAACGATTAGCGCAAGTCACCGAATATTACTCACAATTTTTGACCCCCCAGAGCCCGGAATCCGAACCTGCCCCCTCCCAGACCCCCTCGGACCCTTTGGCCTGTATATCGCAGACTCGGGGTCAAGAGGGGGTCTTTGATCTGCACGAACTGGTAACCCTGCTTCGTAGACTGCGTGCCTTTGATTTGAGCGTGGTTGCCTTGCCTCAGTCCCTTGGCTACGCCTCACACATGGTTGTGGTCAGCGTACTATCGCCTCGGCATCTGAAAGCCCTGCAGCAAGCCATCTATAAAGCCTATAAGGCCAAAAAAGCACCCCACGACCCGTTTCCACTGTTGGAAGGCAAAGGACCGCTGATTAGGCAAAAGCATAAGGCTAGCGAAGACTGGAGGGCCATAGATATGGGCAATATCGTGCTTCATCTGATGCGACCGAAAGCCAGGGAAAAATGGGACCTGGAATCCTTGTGGACTCTGGGACCCGAGGAAGACCCGTTGACGCAGCAAGCTGAAACAGAAGAACAAGGACAAATGGATTGGCAGTCGATATTGGACCGATTTCAGACTTTGCGACAAGAAGCAGAGAATGAGGGCAAGACGGGAACTGCTGGGAAAGAAAATGCTGATTTGGGTCGGGGGAAAAACCTGGCTGGTCAAAGATGATGTTTTTTTGAATGGTTTTTTGCTGTATTTTGTTCGTACCAGAGTGTTTATTCAATTTTTGATAGACTTTTTTAAGCCCGGGAAAACTTTTAAATAGACGTGTTTATTAAACTTTGTAAATTCATAATATACTAAAAATTAAAGCGAAAAACGGTGTTTTATACTTTAACCTTCTTTGATTCTAATTTAATTTAAGAAGATATAAAGATCACACCACAGAGACGTTGCCAGTAGCTTCATAAAAAGTGATTAAAACTTTGTTTTGTACGGAATTTGGGTGTCCTAAAGATCACTGATAAGAGAAGAAAATGAAGATGCCTCAGCTTAAAGCCAGCTAAGAGCTTGGATAGAAAATTGGACCATTTTCGATCACATTGGTCTTGTATGATTGCACACACATTAAAATTGTGTAACTTTTAGTAATATTGTTTGTAATATTTGCAAAAGTTGTAGTTGTTCGTTAAAGCTAATAAAGTATGGTTTGTTTTCTTTTGTTGGTTTTTTTGCTTTTTTTGCGTCGCTGTTTTGGTTTAATTTAACCGTAACAATTGTTTGTAAAATTTCAGTTGCGTAATTAGTTAGATGTTAGGGTCACAGATGTACATGGGGGGTCTGGGGCGCCCCCCCCCCCCAGATTTCGGGACAAGCCCCCCTCCTTGGTGCTGAAAAAAATGTGCAGAAAAACTAAAAAATAGCCCCAGATTGCTATAAAATGCTTCAAAAATGAGCAAAAAGCGAAAAATTCGCTAGAAATATCCAAATTTTTCAGAAAATTTCCGTATTTTAGGCAAAAATTGGAAATTTTTGCGTTTTTGTCAGTTCAAGCCCCTGAAACGTCGGGACAAGCTCCCCTAAAATTTCAAAAAATCCGGGACAAGCCCCCCCAGACCGAGACCCCGTGTACATATGTATGGTTTGGGTATTGGGTCCATTTCTTCACCGGGTTAAGCGGCCTGAATATTGGATTAAACTACGGATAATACGTATTCTGGTTAATTTCAGTCGATTTCGACGATCTTGAATAACGTGTGTGATTTTATAGCTTGATATTATAGAGTTCTGCCCGGGCCTGTAGCGGGCCGCGGGCCGGGCCCGGGCCCGGCCCGGACAGATTTTTCAGAAATGGGCCCGGCCCGTAAAACTCCGGGCCCTGGGGCCGTGCGCGGCCCGCCGGGCCGTAGCGGGCCCCGGGCCCCGGGCCGGTCGCGGCCCGCCGGGCCTAGAAATCTGCAAGCCCACGGCCGTCTCGAGCTTTAGCAACGTATGAACAATGACTGCATTGCATATATATTGATTTTTACAAGTGCGCAGGCACTTATACTACACTCAGACGCACACACAATGCATTTTCTCACTTGCTGAAGTCTGTGCCGGGCCAGCCCGCGGGCTCCGGGCCGGCCCGCGGGCCCCGGGCCGATAGGCCCGCTACGGCCCGCCGGGCCTGTAGCGGGCCGCGGGCCCCGGGCCGGGCCCGGCCCGGAAGCGTGCTAGTCGGCCCGGCCCGGGCCCGGCCCGGAAAATTTGCTAGTGGCAGAACTCTACTTGATAATAGGTGGTATAAAAGTTGTTCCACTTTAGTCTGCCAAAAATAGTGTTCGTGACTCACTTCTAACCGGAGTTGCAGGTCAAGGTCATTTTTAGGCCTTTAGTCACCTTTACCATTGACGTTTTTCAAGTTAACGTGTCCTAGTTATTCTTTTGAAATTGTGTTTTCTATATTCTTATTGGAAACTTCGTCTGCTGAAGACAATTGGACGAGGTAACTAAGTTACGGTCAGACTGCCGTTTAGACGTCGAATCTGTTCAACGTCGCGCCCCTGGAACTTTTGGCTTAGTATTCCTTACTTTTCTTTTATGAAAGTGTACCAATGTATGTGTACATATATACATTTACTTAGGTATAAGTTACTTGTGTTCAAGGGCGTAATCAAGGGGGCGGTCGCGGGGGCTGCGACCCCCCATTTTGGTCGAACCTGAAAAATTGTACACAAGGTTTTCATTGCTCCGCCCAAAAAAATTTTAACTTTCGATGCCGCTCAGTTTAAGATGCGATGCGGCAAACACAAAATTTTTAAACCCAAGTGCATTCGTCATCAATGATATTGGATGTCAATACTCAATACCAGCATGAAGCATTAGACGTTAAACAAGTTGAATATTGATGAACTCGAATATAAATAGCATTGAAAAGAACAAGCCCAATCTGCGGCAAAAGCTTCAGTAAGCGTTAAGCATTCTTTTTTAAGTAAACTGACCGGAGGTCAGTTAGAACCTGTTGTGCAGCGGTATCTCGTTATACGGTAAGCCTTCCTGTGGCCGGTGCCTAAAATGGCTTTTATTGCCATCAGTTAAAATATTGTAACTCACTTAAACTTTGAATTAGGTTGTTTGGTAAGTAAAACTTTAGCGTAAATATATAAACCAGGGACACAGAAGGTTGGTACAAGTGTTGAAAGAAAGATGAGGCCCCAATTTAGAAAGAAGAAAGAAATGGAGGCGCCGGGAATCGAACCCGGGCCGCCTGCTTCGAAGTCAAGCATGCTACCACTACACCACAGCCCCCGAGTCTCATAGGCCCTAATTCTCATTTATAACAGGGTCCCCCCTTCGAACATCGTTGCGACCCTGCAACGATACTCGGTCGATACTCATGCTCCCGGGGCGAGCCCGATGCCTCAAGGGCGGAGCACATTCACACGTAGGCCTCCAAGCCTACTTCAATCACACCACACTCAGGGTTTCCTGGCTTACCCGCAACCACAGGGTTTCTCGATCGACCCAGAACGATTCTCAACCAATACCGAGGGTTTTGACCGGCTCACCCTTAACCGAAACCGAGGGTTTTCTCCGGCTCACCCTTAACCGAAACCGAGGGTTTTCTCCGGTTCACCCCTAACCGAAACCGAGGGTTTTCCGGCTTACCCTTAACCGAGGGACCACACAGGAAAGAGACTATGTACACATTCATACTGCACACAGCACGAGTACCGTAAGGGTTGAAGTGCCAACCTCAACCCAGGGCATGGGGCTCCTAACCCACCTCCGAAGACGGTTCGGGGATAGAGCTGTCCTGAGGACCCGGCCATATCCTCTACGTCCTGTCACGGTCGCCAGATGTTAAACCCTGAACTGGGGGACTAATGGAGGCTCTGAGAAAGGCGCAGAGCGCTAACGAAAATTTTGACCGTCGCCTACGTCTCCCAATTCAGCGTATAACGCCCAGCTTCGAGCTAAAAGTGCGGTTTAAGCCGACTGAAAAACTCCTGGGACAGGTCCGGGATCACCACAGGCGTCCCGCAGAGATCGCAAAGCCCTCAATAAACAAGACTAAGTTAGTCTAACTAATAGTCTGACTAACTATTTGACAAAAGCAGAAATAAAGTCGGAGACAAATTAAAAAGTTGGCAATTCACTATTGACACAAAAACAAATAATTATCAATTTTACAAAACAGTGGGCAAAATTTATAATAAAAACATTGTAAAAGCGGGAAAATTTACTACAATAAAAAACGTGTGCGCGCTCAAAATTGGTCCCTAATCTAGCGCAACACGTGCCCCCTTGTAAACTTACGTGTTCCTAGCGTCCGGGACGAATTTAACGACCGCTCTTCTTGCCGGTCTGCAGCCAAGCCAAGTCACAGGCTGATTTACACAGTAGGAGAATATGATATTTTGTAATGCAATTTGCATATTAGTAAATGCTCCCAGACAATAATTTACATTTATCTAACATAATAAAAAGGTTAGTGTACAATTAAATAACAGTTTGACATTATTATAAGTTAGATTATTATATGTAAGTTTATAAATGTGAATAGACTTGATGGTTGCTGTTTTTTGAACTTCGACTCTGCAATGCATGGCAGCCTTTCGCGATGTAGGTTGACTGTATGTATTACGTAATTTATAAGATAAAACTAAACTACTGCCAAACTGAAATTTTAAGCAAGAAATGTGAATATTTAACATTTATAATATAAGAATGAATACATTCTCGTTGTGAAAATGTCAACCTCCGATAGTGTCAGCCCTGACGATTACAACAGGTGCCCCCCTGGGCAGAGGTGGCGTCTCGACAGCTCTGATACACAACACTAGGGCTGGCGCTAGCGGATGTGGAGATTTCTACCACAGATGCAACCATATTAAAGCATAAAATTATGTAACAATTTCCAAGGTAAAACATAGCGACACAATTTTGGGCGATGAAAAGCAATTAAAACAACAAGTACAAACAGAGTAACAAGTGAAACAAGTGACTAACGAGTCCCTGAAATTTTGATGTATTCGTTAGATGAAAAAGCTTAAACACAACACTATAACACCAGTACAAATTCCCACATAATTTGCCTAAATTATTCCAGTTCGTTTTCCTTTTTCGATACAATTTTTCAACTTTAAAAACTATTTCAGTACACAAACTCTCCATAATTCAGACTCGAAGATTAGAAGATTAACACAATGTTCAAATTTTAGATTTGGCTCTACGCCTCGGTTTAGCAAAATAATTTCAACAAACCATTTTTCACAAATAATGTAATAAAATAAAATGAAACAATGAAAACAAGCAATTACTTTTACAAGGTGTTAGTATAAATATTCCTGCCCCCCTCTCTGGAGGTCTCAGCAGATTGAACTAGGGATTGCTGGATTCAAAGTCCAGAGTGCTAACCATTACAAGACCTCGAGTACCTGATTCGATAAAAGCTCAATAGTGAGTTAGTTCACCCACACACTCATACACTATCCATTGTTGGCTGCAGTCCAACGCTGGCTCACTCTCACTCATACTACCCATGGGATTTTAGGTTAAAACAATATCGTGTCATTTTTGGGGTACCCCCTTGGTGTCGTTGCGAGAAATTCCATCTTTTCACCAAATTTCCAATAGTTCAAACTTCTACCATTATCACTTCGTTTCCTTTAGACCTTAAACCGTCGACTTTCCTGAGTCAAGGTCACTACTGGGAACTGGCCAGGTTCCTTTGTGCCTTGCTCAAACACTTCCCATTATATTTTCGTCGCTTCTCTCAAAAATTTTACAACTCTCGCACATTCGTCCTTGGTAAAATTTTGATTCCAAGCTCTCTGACTACTTATAAATACATCTTTCGTGTCCCTACTTCGCATGCATTCTACAAAAATTTGGGTGACCTAACAACACATTATAGCGCGTACAATTTATATTAACATCACCAACAGAAAATTTTGGTTTGCCGCAACTGGCAATACAAACACAGATACTACGATTCCATTGTACAGTCTGCAAAGTCCCTAGTGTTGGGGGCCAACTATACCCTCTCATCGCCCACGCATAGCTACCAGAGTACTTTTGTGTCAATTTATATGTCGTGAAACACCCGTCGTGGTGGCATAGCCACCCATATCCTCCACCCGTCAGTCCGGAGGGATGTTTCCTATCATACTTCTTGGGCTCTTATCGTACAAGTCCCCATAATGACCTCCCATCTATAAATATGGTAAAATAGTTGGGTCCTTTTAGGTGAGCCCATATAGTTCGAATACTACTAGGGGTATCAGGGTAGAGTCTTTGTCACAGTCTCGGTCCGTATTCATTTTTAAACTTTCCCCTGACAACTATGTTAGGTTTAGATCGGGTATAGCTTATTTTAAAATTTTTCAAAGTTTTTAGATATGTTAGGAACCAGCGGGGACGTCATGGACCTACTACCTTAGAAAAAGAAACAATAGATTAGTTATAATAATTTTGAATTCCTCATCAATTTCAAAGCTCAAAATAAAATCCAAACAAATTTTTATTACTAGACATACAATTACTACGATAACCGCCTGTACATCGGTTAGTTGTTAGAATTTTCGGTTAGGTTCTCAAAAATAAAAAGAATCAAACTGCCATTAGCTCTTTTTCAGCCCAACTTCTAAGTATTGTTAAAAAAATAATTCAATTTAGTCGCGACAAAGCCCATAAAACAACCAAAGCAATTTATGCAGATAGTATGACAATTTCTACGTGCTGCGTTACGGTTCTGAGACTTTCACTAAATCAAATTTCAAATTTTGAGTCTTTAAAATTCCAAATTTCAAC
>JASANF010014757.1:0-13941 GCA_030248245.1 Trissonchulus sp. WLG1_4 | reverse complement strand
AAAATTTTATGCAACAAGCCCCGATGTGCTCAGCTCAGATCAAAGCGTAATTTGGGCCGAATGCCGCTAGCGGGATGCTTAACATCCTGCAGCACTTTTTTGTAAATGTACGTACATACGTAGTTAGAATAGTTAAGAATAAGCTAGATGGTAGTTTTGGAATTTTTCAATACACAGTGCTACTTAGATTAAGCTGGGTAGTAGAGTAAGTACTCAAGTTACGCAGTGTAGTGTACAGTAGGGGAAGAGATATAATTTAATTAAACTTGAAAGGATACACCGGGGAAGGAACATTGTCCCTTTTAAAGCCTACTTGTTTGTTAGCTACTTTTTTGTTTTTTTATTTTCTGAAATGAGCTCTGTTTTTTGAAATACATGTGTAGGCAAGCTTCAGCTTTAGGTTTCTGGAATTTAGCTATAGAGTTCGTTTTCACGGGATTAAACTGTCAACTATATACTACTGTCTATTGCCGTTGCGGATAAGTACTAAATATAAACCAGGCTTTAGGGCAAGAATTTGCGCCAGGAACTTTGCTGCAGCGGGCTATGTACTCATGAAATTTAAACTAAGCAGTGAAATTTCCACCCAACCCCAGGCAGACTTGATTACATAACGGCGCGACCGTAGTTGATATGTTCCACTCATAAATGACAAAGGGGACTTGATGATTTAATGCCTAGGTATACTGATAAGTGATAACACAAACAGCTATTATGTTTCACAATCTATTATTGTTTGTTGGTTGCACAAAATTGCCGTTTTTAGAGTAGGATTCACGCGCTATGTTTATTAAACGTGTTCTTAACTCTGAAAATCGTAAACGTGCTTGTTACGTAAAATATCTCACTAGAAAATGGCATCCTCCGGCATTTTGATAATGTAGACCACAAGTCTAGGGGCCCAGTGACCATTCCTTTACCGGATTAAACGGACTGGACTTATTTTAGTCCCAGGTTTAGGAATGAAGTGTGGGACTAAACGGACTAAACAAATTAAAACAAATCGGCGGCTCAATTTGAGTCCGAACGTTTCCTAAACTATTACTGGACTAAACGGATTTAACATGCACGCTTAACATTAGCATGCGCAGCTAATAAGTCCATTAAGTTTGACTAAAAAGCAGCGCGCTAAAATTAAAAAAAACCGTTGAGATTTTGGCACAGCGGTTTTAGCATGATTTTTAAACCTTTTAGTTCGATTAAAAGTAACCCTTTAATCTAGTAAAGGAATAGACTATAAAACTTAGCTTTGAATATTTCTCCTTTTTCCCACTTTTCAGCGTGCTGGAGGCAATGTTTCAAGAGTTTCGTCTTCGTGGTCCAAGAAGAGAGTGTTTTACTTCTGAAGGTTTTTTCGTGTTCAAGAGAGATTTTCAATTCAGTCTGTTACTTGTTCAGTCATATTAGTCATTTTTTTGTAGCAATGATTGTGTTTTATTCGATTGACTTTGTATCGTTCAAAATGGACTCTACAGAACTTAACACAGAGTTAGCTAATATATATTGGCTGCTGATTTGTGTTAAGTATATATTCGTAAGCGTTTGCAGTTCGCTAGGGGTTCGCTCAGATTAGGATTTAGGCTGAGGCTTGTTTAGTTTCCGTGTTATTATCTGGCTCAGCCTTCGTTTTAATTATGAAATTTACTGATGAGCCTAGCGGGAAGGAAGACACCTACATTATATGCGATGCACGAACAGGATCATCGTCTAACTAGTTATCACTCCATAGTCCATAGCGTCTCATTCTTTTGTACATATTTCAGTCTGAACGATGACACGATACCGATCCACAGCAGGCGTCGACAAAAACTGCTCCTTTGAGTCTGTGCTCATGGCAAGCTATGCTCCTGATGGAGGCTTGTTTATGCCAGAAGAGTTACCAGAATTTGCGTGGAATAGTTGGACTGACTATTCATTTGGCCAGATCGTTTACGAGATCACAAGAGTTCATTGACACGTCAGAAATTTCTGATGACGATTTGACAGGTTGTATTTTTAGTTCGACATATATATGTAGCCAATTAGGGTAAAACGGGGTAATATGGGCAGAAATTTGCCCCTTTTCTACCATATTACCCGAACCGCCATATTACTTTTTACTGGTAATAGGTACATAAAACTAATTTTTACAAGATCAATACTAGTCCCTAAGACCTGCATACTTGTCAAATATAAAGTTAATACTTTTTGTAAAACAAAAGTTATTAATCGCCAAACTTTATTTGGTATTATGGTCAATTTAGGGTTGTACGGTCACCTGCGTTGGTATTAATAACTCAGAATTAACTAAGTTCTCCGGTTTAAAATTTACGTCACGTATAGTCCAGTAACCCTTGTTTCTAACAGTGTAAAAATTATAGCAATAGCTTAATTATAGCAGAGTATTCAGTCTGTCAAACTTTACATTTTTTTTGACGTGAATTTTTGCCCAAACGCACGAAAGTTAATTTACGCGTCGTAGATTTAAATTGCTTATATTTCACATTTCAGTTCAGAATTTTGACAGTCATATCTACAATAGCTGAGGTATTTTTTTGCAAAGAACCAACCCATTTCGTTGATTGGTTCGCAATATTCAGGCGGTCAAAGTCAAAAGTCACCGTATTACCCCAAGTGACCGTCTTACCCCGATTTGCCCTATGTAGCCGTGTTCAGCCAATTTCTTAACTTGAACAAATTATATATATATAGCTTTTATTTTAAATTCAGGCTTTAACTGTTTGTGAATAATGGTGAACTTTTTATTGCCCGGTAACCAATTTGACGTTTTGTTTTAGATTTGGTTAATGAAGTTTACGGTCCACAACAGAAATTTTTCGATACCCCTGAAATAGCTAAACTCTCGCCTACGTTGAATATTTCAAATGCAGACCGCCAGCGCCAGGTCCACGTATTGGAGTTATTTCATGGACCCTCTTGGGCTTTCAAGGATTATTCGCTATTGCTGGTTGGAAAACTGATCGGATATTTTTTGGCGAAACGCAAGAGAACGACTACCATGTTGGTTTGTAAGTTATTTGCGCTACCGATGTTGCAAACTTGGTATGCTTGGTATGAGGTTGTGCTAAACAATTAGGTGAAAGTCGGTATAGTGCAAATAGTGGGCGCCGAGGAAAGGGGGTGAGAAATCCTGATGTGTGACTGTTAGTACGTGAAATTTAACTTTGAATACATATAATAATGGCAAGAGTACGTAACTACATAATAGGGATTATGTACTCTCTATTGATCATCCCTATTATATTATATGTACTCTTGGTAATGAATAAACATACTTACCTACCTACCTACCTTTATGATATTTGTACTTGTGTATATTGCAAAGAATGCATCAACTATTAAAAATATATTGTAAATTTGTAACCGCAGTAATTATGCTACATTTTAGCTACGTCTGGTGACACGGGCAGTGCGGCGGCCATGGCTCTGAAGGAAATCCCGGGAGTCAATCTGTTTGTGCTATACCCTGGCAATGGTCGCATTAGCCCCATTCAGGAACTTTTCCTTGTCACGGCTACCGGTTCTAATATTCACATGTTTAAAGGTAAAAACATAGAGGTAACTACTAGGTAAGTACTAACTAGTAGGTAAATCTCTAAAAACGTTATGATCTTCAGCAAGAGTACATAATAATAGAGAAAAGTACCTATGGTCTTCTTTAGCCTAGTCAGGCCTAAGCGGCCCTCACGATGTTTATTGTTTTGATCGACATAGAATTACAGCTTCGTCGTTTTTTTGGTAACGAAGCTTTGTCTTTTTGGACAAACGTTCGTCTTTTTTACCAAGCTTTGTCTTTTAGGACAAACCTTGGTCCTTTTGGACGAAGCTTCGTCTTTTTCTGGTAACGAGTGTTCGTTACCAGTAACGAATTGGAAATTTTTTGCAATGTACTGTACCCTCACAACCTTTATTTAACCCACCTCCGGGTACCTACTACCTATGTACCTCCTCTCCTATACTACTATGTAATATCTATGTAGTATATTTTGTGTATCTAAAATTTTTGTATTTCTGTATTTTGTGTATATTTTAAAACTTAAACTCATTGTCTACTTTGTTATTTTAGCCGATGGTGACAGTGACGCATTGGACAATGTAGTGAAACCAATCTACAACGACACTAATTTCGTCCAAAAGTACAATATTGGCAGTGTTAATTCAATCAACTGGGGCCGTATCATGCTGCAGATGTGTCACTGGTTCTATGGATACCTGTCCCTTGTGAGGATGGGCAGGTTGAAGTTGGGACAAGATCTGACTGTAGCTGTGCCGACCGGGGCTTGTGGCAATATTACCGGTTGGTAGCATAGAATTGGAGATTTACCTACCTAAGTAGTATGTATTTAGGTATTAGTTAGGTATGTTTTTAGCTTGCTATGTCTTTAGGTTTATCGCACTAAAAGCATGTTTTACTTATTTTCATGTTGTATTATTGTTGAAGTCTAGTATAGTTTTCTTCCATATTGATACGAAAAAGCTTTACTGAACGAAATTGAGCTTGCAGTCAAAGCTTTAGTGCAGTTAGTTTCAAAAAAAATTATAGATCTTTATTTCTTTTTTATAATTATATAATATAAATTATATATTGTTAACGGACTACAAGTAAAAAATATTAATGTTGCATCGAAGTAGGTAGTTTTTTTCGCATTTTATTTTCTTTTCCGTTATTGCCCTTGACTTCAATTTGAACTTTAATTGACTGCAGTTTGGTCAATTTTAAATTTCGCACGAAAGGTCGATGTCGATTCATGCTTACCTATAGCTGTCAGTTCAGCCGGCAAATTACGAAACAATCACGCCACTAATTTACTGTATAAGACCAGTTTGATTAAACATAATTTCAGCTGGTCTGCTCTGCCACCAGTTGGGTCTGCCCATTCGAATGGTGGCGTGCACAACCTCAGCCAACAATCTAGTTCACCAACTGATCTCTCAAGGCTGTGTATCCAGCTCAGGACGCGTCACCCCCACCCTTGCTCCTGCTATGGACATAAGTCAACCATATAATGTGGAACGGATTTTGTTTATATTATCTGAGGGAAAGTACCGACCGTTGGACTATAACTTCAAGTTGCCCGCGGAATTACATAGCAAGGTGGGTTTTTATTTCGACTTTAGATTCGTATGCTAGGAACTTTTCTTTTTGTCATCAGATTGTTTATCATTCAAACTCAGAATTTTTTATTTGACTGTTGCAGGCAAATTTATTGACATGACAATATGTATATAGCTCCCCGATGCCCTTCATAGTCTTTCATTACCGTTTAATAATGCCTATAAGCAGAAACTTCTATGAATAAGAATAGGAATTAATGAATGAATGAATTAATGAATAAGAATAATCTATGAATAGGAATTAACTAATAGGCGACAAGGCACAATTTCGAATACTTACAGTCCTCTAACAAAATATTTCATTATATACCAAATTAACACTTTGCCGCTCATTTTTTACATTCTCAGTTTTAAATTAGGGGTACTGGACAAAACAGTGTATGTTTGCGATTTCAGATGCGTTCAATTTTCGCGTCTCATGCCGCCACAGACAATGACATCAAATTTACCGTCAAATCAGTCTATTCCCACAACAAATACCATGTTTGCCCTCACACTGCAACTGCTGTTGATTACGCAATGAGGGCAACAGAGCAGAAGTGAGTTGACTTCTCACGCGATATCATAATCTTTCGGTCCGTTGTTTTAAGGACGCGAAAAGTGTATCTTCATGTCTCAGCAACTGAATGCCCCCCTAATGGCTAATGACTGGTATATCGCAATGGGATCAACATACAATAGCTTTGTTTATCTATCAGTATCTACTATCTAATACTATCTACCCGTTATAGGATAACACAATATATTTCATCTTCGTTTACAATATTGACAAGCTCTTCTGCTGAGTGAGAAGTTGTTGTTGTGAGGCTTGAGTGTCAATATTCCAGAGGAAATATAAAACGCGGTTATTATTTGTAAATAAAATGATTGTTCAACTCCAATTTCCGAACACATTTATTGCTGAGTAGCTCCAAAGCTTTACTGGTAAATTAGAAAAAAATTTAAAACTAATTGATTAAACGTTCTAAATAGCCTAATTGATTATTAAAAAAATTAAACATTCTAATTCTAAACAGCATAATTGATTATTAAGCCTTACCGAGTTTTGAACTCGGGTCGCTGGATTAAGAGTCCAGAGTGTTAACCACTACACCATAAGGCCGTGACAACAGTCTGACGTAGGCCGTGATTAATGTACGTTTTGATGCCGTACTAAATGACCAATAAAAAATATCTTTAGCAAAATATGAATGTTGTGAGGCAAGGGTTGCATTACTGGAGCCACAAATCAATATTGAAGCTCCTCAGACATCTCAGTTTTATTTGTAATTTTCAACTATCGCACTGCACACCTTGCTAGGTGTCGTGAATTGGATAGTCTTCGGGGATTTTGTAACTGTAGGTAAGTCCGATTAGCTCAGGTGGTAGAGCAACGGACTGGGAAACGAAAGGTTAGTGGTTCGATTGCACTCAGGCCATAAATTTTGTGTTTCTTCGATAGTTTTAGAACATCGTCTGTGATCCTTCCAAAACTAAAGTGCAAGATCGACCTACCTGCCCTTCCAGTGTATTTAACACTGGAAATTCTACCTACCCGATTTAACATAGAAACCTGAGATTCTGAAGTATGGGTTATGGCACTGGTTGGCGTACTATAAGTGATTTATGTGCATGTTTCTGTGAAACTCCGAGTGCAGGAGCACGAGTGCGCGAAGCGCACGAGTGCACCTGCACGAGGGTTTCACACATGCGTATCCATTACTTTTAGCACAACAAACAGTGCTATAAGTATCTTGTAATTTGGTTTTAAATACATATGTAACATTTTTAGTGATTTTCGAAAAAATTTCAAGACTGGTGGGGATCGAACCCACAATACTCTGATTCGCAGTCAGACACCTTATCCATTAGGCTACAGTCTTGCTGCAGATAACCTGGGCCCAATTGTATAAACATTTCAACGGCCGTTGAACTCAACGGCCGTTGAAATGAACGGCCGTTTAAATTGTTTGAATTTTATAAACGATGAAATCATGTGGTTTTGGCAGAGAAAAATGTGAATTTCAACAGTGATTTTATAAAGAAAAGTCCGTTGAGATAAACGGCCGTTGAACAGCCGTTGAAATTTCAACGGCCGTTGAAATTTCAACGGAGAATTTTAAGATTTTTAGAACATAATGTCGTGTGACTTCATCAAAAAAAGTCCGTTGAGATAAACGGCCGTTGAACGGCCGTTTAAATTACAACGGCCTTTGAAATTTCAACGGAGATTTTTAAGATTTTTAGAACATAATGTCGTGTGATTTCATAAAAAAAAGTCCGTTGAGATAAACGGCCGTTGAACGGCCGTTGAAATTTCAACGGCCGTTGAAATTTCAACGGAGATTTTTAAGATTTTTAGAACAAAACTTCGTGTAGGGTAAACTCGTACATTGTTGACACTCGGGTATAGCTGCCACTGCTAAGCTTTTGGATGCATAACTTGAGACAGCAAAAGTTTTCAGTGATAATTTTAGTATCACGTGAAAGTTCATGATCTTGGCTATCAAACGGTATACAACTTATGGATATAACTTGTAAGCAAAATTATGAACTTGGCGCTTTACTATTGTCACTCGAGCGCACCCAGAAAAAACTAAGCAAATTCACAAAAAACTAAGACGTTTAGATGCAGGTTGTGAGCTTAATTTTGCCGCTTAATAATGTGGCATAATGTATATATCAGTGGATAGCTCTGTTATTCTAGATGACGATTTTGTCAATAGTTATTTATTTCCTGTCAATTTCTCGCTTACTTTTTACAATTTTGTAAAATTAGCTCGAGTTTTAGTTTACTCGGCCATAGTGGACACTTCACTCGGCCTCTGTTGACACTTGAAACACATCAAGAGCATGTGCCCCCGTAATGCTCCTGCTGGGTAATGCTCTCATGATGATTTGTGATGCTAATGATAAGTTTCCGAGCATAAATTTGTTTTAAATACGTTCAAATTCATAAATACTCCAAATAGCGGCGTTTTCAGTAACTGTGCTGAGGTATAATATAAGTTTACGAAATAATTTGGGGCTACACCAAGAGCACACAGTTGCTTATTGCTCTTGGTGCTTATGACACGTTTTGTCATATTTTAGCGTTTGTTATGCATTTTTTATGAATTATTGAATTACCATTACGGTAGGATTGAGTACACGTATCATGTTGACGGTTACTTATTGTAAAATGGTAACATTAACAGTTTTTGATAAGTTTTTTCGAGACTCAGTTGGTGCTAAAATTTTGCTGTGATTACAGCTTATAAGTTCAATTTTTTGGTATTATGTCAATATTTTATTAGCTAAAATCATATTTTGAATTAAGTACAGTCTATCATCTCTCATTTTTTGAGCTAATTTGAACAACGACGATAACAGCGGAGTAGTGTCAACTTAGGCCGAGTCTAGTGACAACTATATCCGAGCTGCTAAAATTTGAATCCGTTTACAATTTACTGTTGCTTAAAAGTTAAACGAAACTGTTGGACATGAGTTTACAGTCATCTGAAAGCCAAAAAATTTCTCTATCACATGATGTAAGCTTTACATGCAGTTGCAGCATGAAAAAACGAGCGATTTTGAAAAGAAAAATAAAGTCTCAAAAAGTGTCAACTATGCACGAGTTTACCCTAACTTAGGGGCCAATTCCTTTACCGGATTAAACGGACTGAACTTATTTTAGTCCGAGGTCTTGGAATTGCAAATCGGGTTAAACTGACTAAACGAGTTAAAAGAAGTCGGCGGCTTAATTTTAGTCAGACCCCATTCCAAAACTACCACTGGACTAAACGGATTTAACATGCACGCTTAACATTAGCGTGCATAGTTAAGTCCGTTTAGTCTGATTAAAAAGCAGTGCGCTATAAGTTAAGTCCGTTTAGTTTAATCCGGAGGTTTTGGAATGGCATTTTTCAGCGTAATTTTTAAACCGTTTAGTCCGATTATAATTAACCTTTTAATCCGGTAAAGGAATAGGCCCTTAGTTGCAAACAAGGAAAGAAATTTGCCCATTTTTGCTAACATTAACCTCCCAAACTGCTATGTAATTTTTTACTAGTAATAATTTGAAAATTTGATTTTTAATGTTAAATTTTTTCATCAACTGTATAAAGTTATGAATTTATAAAAGTAAAATTAAAGTTTTCAATTATCAATGTTCCTTTGCTATTTGATGTTAACAAGTAAACACTTTGCAACAAATTTTAAAAATTGCATATTTTCAACGGAGCTTTGTCGGTCCGTTGAACTCAACGGCAGTTCAACGGCCGTTGAACTAAACGGCCGTTGAAATTTTTAAAAATTTAGAACGAGTAGTTGGAAAAAATGATTAGTCGCGTGTTTTCGACGGAGAAATTTCTGAAAATCCGTTGATTTCAACGGAAAAATTTTGTTTATAAAATCGCTGTCAAAATTGCTGAAAACCTCCGTTGAAAATTTTCAACGGACTTTTATACAATCGAAACATTTTGAACGGCAGTTAAAATGTTCAATAGCAATGGAGAAAATGTAGATTTCAACGGAGAATTTTTCAACGGCCGTTGAAATAAACGGCCGTTGAAATTTTTATAAAAATTAGCAAAATTTCAACGGCCGTTCAAATTTCAACGGCCGTTGAGATTTCAACGGCCGTTGAAATTCTTTATACAATCGGGCCCTGCTTTTCTCGCGTTCCCTCCCGCCCGGTAGGAGGGGCGGTGCGACAGGGGCGCATACCTTCCTCCCTCTCTATATCAGGTTTGGCGCGATAGCGCCAAACCTATAATAGGACGCAAACACTCACAATGCGGAAATTTTAAATTTTAATCGCTTATAACTTCGGTCTAGCTAAAGCAACAAACTTGAATTTTTATTATGTTGTGTACCGTAGCAGTCTGTAAATGTCCACCGAGTTTTGCGCAAATCGATTCAGTATTAGTTGAGATATAACAGAAATCAATTTTCAGCAACATGTTTTTGATCTTTTTTTTTTAGGCACACGCATCTCAAGTTGTGCTGAACCGTTCCGTGCCGCCAGTATATCAAATTGTAGGTCTCGGTCCGCCATACTGCAAATAAGAGTTTGGTACCGGTTTACACCGGTTTCGTTGAGTTCGAAACCGAAAACCGGTATTTTAAACAAATTTTTAGCGGAAAACTGTGCACAGATGGAGTATAAAGCACAAATCTTTAAATTTTTGGCGTGCGTATAGGTTATTTGGTGCGTAGATTTTATTTCTAGCGTTAATTTTTCGGAAAAATGTTGACCGGTTGTGCACGAGCAACTTGACAAAATTCAAATTTAACAAAAAATTAGATCCCCAAAAGAAAAACTAATCATTTATGTAAAAAGAGCACAAAATTTTACACAAGCAAGTTAATTTTCATCGATCAACTCTTTAGTGTCCAATAGCTACAGGCATGTGAACTTGCACATTTTTCCGCAAAACCGGTGCTTTGGCTTCAGCCAATCAGATTCAAGCAAAGATGTGGACAATTTTTATATTGGATTTTCTCCGTATGAATACTGAATAATTTTTTAAAAAATAGTGGATTTGTCTACATACAATTTTGGCAGCATGGGGGGCTCTCGAACAGTTATAATTCAGCACAAAAACACGTTTTTGTAGATAATCGCTGACGCGAAGTCTATTTTTGACATTTTATAAGCCGAAAAATGATAGAAAAATGGGATCAAGTGCAGTTGGGGGGGGGGGATAGTGGACCTATTTTTTGGAGTAGAGCACCTCGAGGGCATTTTTTGTAATAGAACCCCTATCCCAAAATTTGGATTTTCTGAGCTATGAGCCCTTGAAATGAAAATGGCATTTTCAGTGTTTTTGGAAGTGAACGTAGCCACATAGGCCAAAGTTTGGAGCTAAAAATGGCCATAATCTAGGATAGATGGATCTATGGATTCTCTAGGCTAAGTTGGCAGGATTTTTCCTGAAAATTTCGATTTTTTAGTACCTAAGACTGAGCCTAAGCCTAAGCCTGAACCTAAGCCTAAGCCTGATACTAAGCCTAAGCCCTAAGCCCCATACTAAGCCTAAGCTCTAAGCCTAAGCCCTAGGCCTAAGCCTAAATTGAGGCCCAGGTTTGAATTTGGTCAAAAATTAGACGATTCTGGTGAATTTGGTCAATTTTTCGGAAGGAACGGGGTCAAAGTGCCTTTGTTTTGATTCTGAAAAATTGCAAACATTATTTTAACTCCATTTAAACACATTTAGAACGGAAAAAACACTGGTTTCAGAAAAAAAACTGCGAAAACGTATCTCACTGAGGGTTCACATTTCGGGGGGTCATATCTCAAAAAATCCAAAAAATGAAATAGGGTTTTTGAAGCAAAAATGCTTCCCCAAAGGTGCTCTACTTAAAAAAATAGGTCCATTATTCCCCCACCCCAACTGCATTTAATCCGAAAAATGCGATCTGTTGGGGGGGGGGGATAATAGTGGAGCAATTTTTTGAAGTAGAGCACCCCAAGGGAAGCATTTTTTGTGATAGAACCCCTACCCACAAATTTAGATTTTCTGAGCTATGACCCATTGAAAATTGCCTTTTCTGTGTTTTTGGAAGTGCACGTAGCCACATAGGCCAAAGTTTGAAGCTAAAAATGGCCATAATCTTTGTTTTTGGATAGTTTTGAGTGCGTTTTGATGTTGTAAGGTATCGTCTAGGCTTAACTGGCAAGATTCTCTAGGCTAAGCTGGCAGGATTTTTCCTAAAAATTTCGATTTTTTAGTATATACGTAAACCTAAGTCTGATACTAGGCCTAAGCCTAAGCCTCATTCTAAGGCCTAAGCCTAAATTGAGGCCCAGTTTGAATTTGTTCAAAAATTGGACGTTTTCGGCAACTGGCCAATTTATTTTGGCCAAGCCTAAGCCTCATATTAAGCCTAACCCTGAGCCTAAGCCTAATCCTGAGCCTAAGCGTAAGCCTGATACTTAGCTTAAGCCTAAATTGAGGCTGCTTGAATTTGGTCTTAAACCGATTTGGACGATTCTGGTGAATTTGGCCACTTTTTTGGAAGGAACGGGGCCGAAGTGCCTTTTCTAAAATTTTTGAAGTTTTGATTCTAAGGAATTGTAAATATTAATTCGACTCCATTTAAATCCGTTTACAACGGAAAAACAAGGGTTTTCAAAAAAAATGCAAAAACTTCCCTTACTGAGGGTTCCGATTTCGAGGGGGGGGTCGCATCTCAGTGAATGTATATAATCAGTGGCTCACGTTGCTCCGCACCCCGCACCCCCCCCCCCCGAACGCAGCTCCGGGTGTGTAGCCCCCCCCTTTCGAAATCCTGGATACGCCACTGATAATCTGATTATACCAGCAAAGCTTAGTTGCACATTGCACATACATATATCACATGTATATATCACATGTATATATCAAACGCGGATCCAGGGGTTTATGTTTTGAAGGTAGCTCCTGAAGCAAAATCGGTGGCTCAGGAGCAAACGGCCGGAAAAGTTGCTCCGCACCCCCCCCCCCTGTCGACGGCTCCCTCCCGAGACTTCCTCAGCTGCACATGTATATATGTATATATATATATATATATATATATATATATATATATATATATATATATATATATATACATACATACATATATATGTATACATAAAAATATATAAAAAAAAATACATATATATAATACATAGGCTAGCTGTTTACATCAATAGTCGCGTATTGGCTTGATCTGTAACTCAAAATTTTTTATTTTGCAGACTGAACCCTACAAGCACGACCTCGATGTTTGTAACATTGAGGTTTCATTTCCGGCTTTCCCCAAGTGAGGGGGTCACGATCGGCAGGGAGTGATTGTCAGGCAGGCGGGGGCACAGCATGACCCCACCTGAGCAGACCATGCCCCCCGCCTAAGCAGATCATGCACCCCGCCTCAGCAGGCCATGCCCCTGCCTGAGCACTGAGCAGCCCTCCCCCGCCTCAGCAGACCATGCCCCCCGCCCTTGTCGGTCCATATCACCGAATCAGCCCAGGGCCGTATCATTAAACTCGCCAGTCGGCCAGCGAATTCAGTGCAGCACCAAGAGGTAGCGCCTTTAGGGTCGATTCTTACTTACAGCCGTATATATATTGGTCGTTTGATATTTGTCGAGTCGTAGGTTAAACGTATGAAGATGGAATTTGGAATCACTATTTTTTATGTACGAGCATATTGTGTTGACGATAGGCCAGGCTTTGAGAACGGGATTTTTGTGTTGGCCTAGGTTTGGGGTACGGCTTAGTTTCAGGCGTGGAGAGAGACGAACAAAATAAGGGTATGTTAAAGTGGGTGATCAAAGAACAAAAAAGATGCGTAAGCCCTAACCGTAAGCCTAAGCCTTATCCTGAAACGTAATGTAGGGGTAACTAACTCAAATCTGAAAATGTGCGACCGTCGAAACTGTCCTACAGTATACAGTCATACTAATGTACAAAAGATCTTACGGTTACCCATTTAAAGAATTCAAGACCGCAGAGACTTTTGCCATCCCCCCTATTGCCATATTTTCAGGAGCAGTATCCCCCCTGGTCCACTTGTCTGAGTCCTGCAGAGGTGCGCGGCTACTGTGAGCTGCACAGCACGGGCGCGGGGGGCGAGAGTGAGGCAGCACAACAGCCACTGCTCTACGTCTCGGTCCCCCTCAATCGACTGGCGGCCAACATCCATCAGTTGCTGCAGTCCCATGCTGGCACCCTGCCGTTGGTTAGGTACGGCTGGGATTGGATTTAGTGGATTAGGTTATGGATTAAGGGGCTTAACTGGATTTGACGGATTAGATGAGGGTGTGTACACGTCGTCTAATCCTCATGTGTACACGTCTTAGATTAATCTGTGTACACGTCTTAGATTCTTACACGTCTT
>JASANF010014755.1:0-10212 GCA_030248245.1 Trissonchulus sp. WLG1_4 | reverse complement strand
CTGGCAGGATTCTTTCTGAAAATTTCGGATTTTTTTATTGCCTAAGCCTGAGCCTAAGCCTAAGCTTGAACCTAAGCCTAAGCCTGATACTAAGCCTAAGCCCCATACTAAGCCTAAGCCCTAAGCCTAAGCCTAAGCCCAAGCCTAAATTAAGACCAACTTTGAATTTGGTCAAAAATTGGACGGTTCTGGCAAATTTGGCCAATTTTTCGGCAGGAACCCGGTGAAAGAGCCTTTGTTTTGATTCTAAAAATTGTAAACAATAATTTGACACCATTCCGACGCGATTAGAACGGAAAAAACAAGAGCTTCGGAAAAAAATTGGGGAAACATTCCTCACTGAGGGTTCAGATTTTGGGGGGGTCGTATATCAGAAAATCCAAAAAATTAATTAGGGGTTCTTGAAGCAAAAATGCTTCCCCCATGGTGCTCTAATCAAAAAATTTGGTCCACTATTCCCCCCCCCCAACTGCATTTAAGGGGGTAGTGTAGCGAAAGCAGTCGATTTTGCGCAACTATAAAACTTTTTCAATGAAAGATAGGTCATTGTTATTTATATATTTAAAAATATGTTTCAAGGCAAATATTTTTGCCACGTTTCAGCAAACTTGATGCAGCATACAGTTAGCAGTGAAGCCGCAAAGTCGTAAAAATGACTTTTTGAAAACCTATTCACATTCGATATTTTCGTCACAATTAAAAAACTTTTGTTTAAATTCTTTACACAGACTAAAAAGCACATATGCTCTAGTTTATGCACACAAAATTTAGTGCTAATTGTTTCAGTGGTTGCGGAGTAATACCTGTTTGAACTGTGAAATTGTACGTAAACTGTGAAGTAATAATGATAAATTACTCACAGCAATAATGATAAATTGTGAAAAATTTAGACACTTATTTTAAAATCAAAAGAAAAACGAACCTTCATTTTTTATTTTTATTATTTGTGGGAAAAAACTGTGCGTAAGAAACATTACATGTACTTTACAAGCTGGCCAATCTGATATCTGCCTCGATTTTTTTCAACTTTGAACTTTTATGCCTCTATTGTGTGATGTCTGGCTCACAAATGGTCAGACTGAAGCGGGGGGGGGGAGAAATTATTTTCGATTCCAATTCGCTTCCTACCCCATCTTTTAATAAAAATATGAAACCCCCATCGTCAGCCATGCCCCCAATCTGATCTCTAGCCCCCAAAATACATAGCTGTCGCCCCTTTGTGATTGGTTCAAAATATTGGTAGATATTGGTAGTCTGGTGTCTGGCAGTATTTATTTGATACCATATGGCACTTCACTAGTTTCACAGTGAACGTACAATTTCAAAGCAAAAAGCTCTCGTTTTGCAACCTATGAGCAAAACTGCTTTGGCGCACAGGAAAAAAAGTGAGTACAAAAAAAGTACAAAAAAAGTACAAAAGTGGGTTTGTACATTTTTTGTACTTTTTTTGTACTTTTTTTGTACTTTTTATGTACTTTTTATGTACTTTTTTTGTACTTTTTTTGTACTTTTTGAAAACTTGTTTTTTTGAAGTTTCGCTGCTATAATACATTTTTTAGCCATTTTGGATCACCGTGGTGTACTTTTTTTCGCTCTGCTACTTTTGTTGTTTGATAAGGCTAACTTATTGTTTTTTGCAAATTTGGCTCTTTTTGTACTTTTTTTGTACTATTTTTGTACTTTTTTTGTACAATTTTTGTACAATTTTTGTACTATTTTTGTACTTTTTTTGTACTATTTTTAAAAATGCTTTTGTGCTTTGTCTGATACATTTTAATATGTTTCCGATACTTGTTGATGAGTAGTGCTCCAATTTATAATGAGTTTTTGCCTTATTTTAATTAACAGTTTTTGTACTTTTTTTGTACAATTTTTGTACAATTTTTGTACTATTTTTGTACTATTTTTGTACTTTTTTTGTACTATTTTTGTATCATTTTTCTAATTGTGTTTTCAGTTTTGAGTATGCGTGCGTGCGCGAGTATGTTATTATAAAAATGCCCTTTCACCAAAGGCAGCAGTGTGGGTAGGATAGGAAAGTTGGCTGATCTGTAGCGGAAAAATTCTAGTAAGCTTGCTAAATGTACAGGACAAGTTTTAATGCTTTTAAATTCTGAAAAAATGCATATTTGGGCAGAAGTCATTTCTGCCAAAGAGTCGATTTTTGAAGAAACTTTGTGAGTCACATGTGTGTCGGAGAAACTGTTTTTTAGTCTATGCTGCAGCCTAAGAGTTGTAGAACACGATGAATTTGAGTTTATACTCACTGCTAATAGAACAATGAAAAAGTGATAGGTTTTTTCCCGCATTAGGTTTTTTTTCCCGCATTGGATTTTTTTCCGCAGGTTTCGAGGCTTATTACTCAGAAACGTACGTAGTTAGTGTTAGAATCCATTTTATTAGTGCAACAGTTAGACGAAAGATGGCCGTTATAACAGCCGCGAGCATTAATGGATCCATTAATGGATCCAATATACATATATATATATATATATAAATGGGCGGATGGCACTGAGCAGTGGGCAAGGGAAGGTGTATATACTATATTGTATATATTATATATTGCGCAGTATATAACTTGGTATTGAGTTAAGTTTATATATATGTATATACTATTCGGCGCATAGCTGTGAGGGACGTAGACCAACGCCGAAATTTTTACCGAAAAATATACCTATTCCCCACAAATATGGGTGGGGAATAGGTGTCAGCATTGTCACATCGTAAAAACAAAATGACAAAATATGTACAAATAAAGCACAAAAATAGTACAAAAAAAGTACAAAAATAGTACAAAAAATGTACAAAAATAGTACAAAAAAGTACAAAAATGACTGAAAATTATTACCTCTTTTTTACTTTTTGAAGGCCTATTTAAGTGATTTACTATCCATTTTTTAAGGAAAATTTAGCCTTGAAACAAAAAAATAAAAGTACAAAAAAAGTACAAAAATAGTACAAAAAAAGTACAAAAATGGTACAAAAGATTTGAATAGAAAGTACAAAAAAAGTACAAAAATAGTACAAAAAAAGTACAAACTTGCACTAAACAGTACAAAAAAAGTACAAAAAATGTACAAAAAAAGTACAAAAAATGTACAAAAAAAGTACAAAAAAAGTACAAACTTGCCAGGCCAAATTACAAAAAAAGTACAAAAATAGTACAAAAAAAGTACAAAATTTTTTGTACTTTTTTTGTAACTTTTTGTACTTTTTTTGTACATTTTTTGTACTAATATTTTTTCCTGTGGCGACACTACCACCTTAACCCGCAAAGTGCAAGGCATGAGTTGCACATAAGCATATGAATTGCAGAGTTACAAAACGAAGCCTCATATGCCTGAATCCTAATGTAAACCTAAAATTGAGAATTTTTGATAACGCACATGCACACTCATACCACGTGCATACTGAATGGCCCTAAATTGTGACTTCCTGAGCATTCATGTGAAAAGTACAATTTGGCAGAATGAAGCCATACATTAGCTATTTATTATCGCTTTTTAATAATAGTTAAAATTTAAATATTCAATTTCAGCGCAAGAGTCAGTTGAGTGCTATCAGTTTACATATTTAAATTTCGGCATGAGTTTTTCACAGCGACTGAAAAATGTTATATGACCGGTTTTTGTGAACGTAGCGTAAGCTTGAGATCTTCTGTGGAGGTGTTGTTTTTGGTGTGTTCGATGTTTTGTAGTGATGACCAGCCTCAAAGAAGACACTAAAAAGTCCAACAGTTTGCTATCAAAGAGGGCGAGGACAGATGATTATCCATCGGTGAGTATTTATTGTACAGTTTTGCACAGCATTTTCTAGTTTAAATAACGCACTGCAAAAAAGGCATGAAAACGTTTGAAAAATGGAAAGCTTTTGTTTTCAGCGTTAAAGTTTAATGTTTTCTAAACTATTATTTTTAATACTTTTACGTTTTTACATGTATTTGACAGGGTTTTAACATCGTTTAAATTGTTTTTTGCTGTTTCTGATTTCTGTAGAGAAAATGTCGCATTTTATTTTATGCATTTGCATAAAGTAAGGATCAAGTGCAGTTGGGGGGGGGGGGGGAATAGAGGACCTATTTTTTGGAGTAGAGCACCTTGAGGGAAGCATTTTTTGTAATAAAACCCCTATCCACAAATTTGGATTTTCTGAGCTGTGACCCCTTGAAAATTGCATTTTCAGTGTTTTTGGAAGTGAACGTAGCAGTGGCGTATCCAGGGGCCGTATTCTCAAAATTACCTGCAGGTAAAGTTAGGCTAACTTTACCCACAGGTAAAGTGAAGGTAAAGTCGTATTCTCAAATATTGACTAAAGCCAATGTGATAGCTAAGGTTACCTTTAAGATTAGGTCCTGAAAAGTGCTTTATCTTGTTTCGCAGCTAAAGTTAGTGTATTGTGCAAATTTTTAACCTCAACCGTCGACGGTAACGTTGTTTTCAATTTTAACTTTACCTTTACCCACAGATTTAACTTTACCTTCACCTTACCTGTGGGTAAAGTTAGCCTAACTTTACCTGCAGGTAATTTTGAGAATACGGCCCCTGGATTTCGCAAAGGGGGGGGGGGCTGCGAGCGGGGGGGGGGGGGTGCGGAGCAACTGTGAGCCACCGCCAATCAAAGGGGGTCTGCCGGGGACGGCAACCCTCGGACCTTTTTGTAATTGTAACCATCGATAAACTACAATAGTGAATCTGCAGCAAGCACTTCACTGTGCAGGGGTCTGGGGGCCGCAGCCCCCAGAAGTTGAAGCTTTTTTGAGATTTCAACCATCGAAATTGCATTGAAAATTGCACTTTTTACATGAAATAAAGAAATGTAGTGGATCTACAGCTAGCATTTAGCAATGCGGGGGTCTGGGGGCGGCAGCCCCCAGAAGTTTCAGCTTTTTTGAGGTTTTAACCATCGACATTGCAATGAAAACTACACTTTTTGAAGTTTTAGCTTTTTTGAGGTTTTAACCATCTACATTGCACTGACAACTGCATTTTTGACATAAAATAAACAAAAATATATAATTTTAAAATATTATACATTATTATTTAAGCTCATGGATCAAAAAATAGGCCCAAGGGCCTATGACCTACGTTATATATAGTCGGGCGGGGAACAAAAGTCACGTCCATTTGGCGTAAAAGCCCGTTGTGTACAGCTGCGTACATAAGAGTTGGAATGAATCGTTTTGTGCTATGGGCCAGCGTAGGCTTTTTTATGGCTGCGTTCAAAAATTGGGGTTTTGCGATGATTTATCGTTGCAATATGCTTTTGCCAGGTGGCTTTTTCTGATCCGTCGTCAAGAACGACCGTTTCTGATGTGTGTTGCAATTTTAGGGTTGAAAATTGACACACGAGACGCGGATACACTTGCCGTTAGCAGATCATTATTCAAAGTTCCAAATGGTCGACTGTGGCTAATTTTATTATACAGAAACTATAAATTGGCCGAAAATTGCTAATATGTGTCGTTTTTAGCGTTAAAATAGCAATTAAATGCATTTTTAACGTTTTAAAACAAAGAAACCTCATCCCCCCTCCCCGAAATTTTTTGTGGCTACGCCACTGCAGATTGGTGTAATAATGCTTCAAAAATTAAAATTAACAAAAAGTGAAAAAATCGTAAAAAATATCATGTATGCAAAAAAATACAAACAAAAAAATACAAACATGTATGCAGCAAAGCAAAAAATAGTATACTTTGTATTTAATTTTGTATTTTTTACCCTATCTAACTATACAAACATGTGAGACATTAATCAATTAGCACAGAATATGATAATAGACCTGGCATATATATAGGCATGCACAAAGAAAAAAGGTATCTGAGCCGAAAAAACATCAACAGAATGGAAAAAACTTAGAGATTTTTTTAATTTTGAAGGTAGAATTTGTCAATTGTGGAGGTATCAGAAACACTTGTCAGCTTTTGAAGTTTCGGAAAGGGGGGGGCTGCGACCCTCTAAGGGGGGGGCTCAAAATGCTAAGAAGGGGGCTGCAGCCCACCCAGCCCCCCCCCCTAAATACGCCACTGGAACGTAGGCCAAAGTTCGAAACCAAAATTGGCTATAATCTTTTTTTTGGATAGTTTTGAGTGCGTTATGATGTTTTAAGACATCGTCTTGGCTTAGTTGGCAGGATTCTTTAGGCTAAGCTAGCAGGTTTTTTTCTGAAAATTTCGACTTTTTATTGCCGAAGCCTGAGCCTAAGCCTAAGCCTAAGCCTGAACCTAAACCTAGGCCTGATACTAAGCCTAGGCCTAAGCCCAAGCCTAAATTAAGGCCTAGTTTGAATTTGGTCAAAAATTGGACGTTTCTGGCAAACTCAAAACTCTGCCAATTTTTCGGCAGGAAGCCGGTCAAAGAGCTTTTGTTTTGATTCAAAAAAATTTTAAACAATAATCTGACACCATTTAGACACGTTTAGAACGGAAAAAAACAAGGTTTCGGAAAAAAATTTTTAAAACGTCCCTCACTGAGGGTTTAGATTTTGGGGGCTCATATCTCAGAAAATCCAAAAAATGAAATAGGGGTTTTTGAAGCAAAAATGCTTCCCCCAAGGTGCTCTACTAAAAAAAAATAGGTCCACTATCCACTAAAAAAGGTCCCCCCCCAACTGCATTTAACCCTAAAGTAACATGTTAGCATTGAAAGTATTAAAAAATTTGAAACACTGTGAAATCATGGAAAATTTTGCACAAATTTAACCTGTTGTTGTGTTTCCATGCATTGTAAATAGATATAATAAAACATGAAATTCGTCTGAATGGAAAGACAATGTGAAAATCTGTAATGGAAAAAATTTTACCGATAATTTCGATTATATACTTGATTTGTCTGTGTGCAGTTTTGGCATGGGTTCAAGATGTTTCTAACAAATGGTATAAACATTAATCTCAAAGACCAACTAAAACCGATTCAGACGCCTTGAGAATGTTTTTACATTTTTTGTGGCCGTTATTTTTAGCTGACTCTTCTTTGCTGTACCTCCTCAGCACAACAGTCATGCAGCACTCTGGTAACCCCCAAGATAATAACTGTAAATGCGTTGAATCCGGTGCCGTTTCCAATCAACAGCAGTGCTGGCGGCTCGCTGTCTACCCCATACTACAGCTCCCATACAGTTAATGCTCTGTCCGAACATGCACCCGCCGTCAACACTTCCTCTGGTATGTGTGACGTTCGACGTCAACAATTAAATTTGTTGTATGATGGAAAACTTAAAAAGTTGAGACACAAACATTGTTTCATTTTTTGATCTCACAAACATTTAGGTTTGTACAGTAAATTTTAAAATCTATAATTCCCTAACTTATTTCGGTTAAATGCAGGTGGGAGAAAATAGTGGCCCTTTTTTAGTAAAGCTCATTGGGGAAAGCATTTTTTTCAAGACCCCCTATTTAATTTTTTTTGTATTTTCAGAGATACAACCCCCGAAATTTGAAACCTCTAAGATAAACTAAAACAAACCGAGCGTTGACCCCATTTGTTTCAGAAAAATGAACTAATTCTCCAGAATCGATAATTTTCTGGCCAAGTTCAAGCTTGGACTTACGCTTAGTATCACGCTTAGGTTGAGGATTAGGCTCAGGTTAAGGGAATATAAAAATAAAATTTTCCTGTTTCACCAAAAATTCTGCCAGCTTATCGTAGAAAATCCTGCCGTTAAGCCTAGACAATGCCTTAAACCATTAGAGCATACTCAAAACTATTCAAAAACAAAGACAATGGCCGTTTTTGGCTTCAAACTTTAGCCTACGTTCACTTCCAAAAACACTGAAAATGCTGTTTTCAAAAGGTCATACCTCAGAATTTCCAAATTTGTGGCTAGAAGTTCTATTATGAAAAAAGCATTTGTTTTTTCAGCTCCTCCGACATCTTCGTCGGCACCCACAGATCTCAGTTCGTCCGCTGCAGCTGTCTGGGATGGCGCAGCCACAGCGGTCGCCACCAAAACAACCCGTTCCGAGTACGACACGCTGAACTTCGACTCATCACTCGGTGCCATGATTGATGCTTTTGCCAATTCCGGATCAGCATGCAATCAAAGGTTGGTATTTTATTATTTTTGTATACCTTTTTAGCGGCTAAACTAAGTTCGACCGGAAGTTTTTAATTTTTTAACATATTGAAAATTCAGACGATGTATCGGTGATTCCTCTGGCCTTTTTTCTCGTTTTTGTCTCAATTTTTTATTAACATGGAACTATTGAAACTTTATTACCCTGGTTCGGAATTTACTAATTTTTTTAGTGAAATTTATGATTTCGTCCAGCGTCAGAGCAGTACCACGCAAGCCGGGGAACAAAAGTAAGTTTGACCACTGGACGCAAGTCATTGCAACATCCCTTCTGGTTTCGTATATGAATACCATAATGGTATATTCTACCATTCGTATGAATGCATTAGTATTAGTCTCAAATAGTTATAAGCTTGGTTTTGTTGTTTTGTCGTCTGTCGACATTGTTTAAGAAGCCTTTTTGAGAAAAAGCTAAATGCTCATTTACAGCAAATTATTCTTACTTTCCACAGGGTTCAACTTGAGCTCAAGCGCTTGAAGTGATTGTACTAGTCAAATTTAGTATAAATAGCTTTTGCTTTATCACCAATGAAATATTCGTTTCAGTTTTGAGTACATTCTTATGGCACCAACATCTTCAGCAGTTCGCATTCATGAAGAAACTTTGACATATCTCAATCAAGGTTTGATTTATACAGTGACTGACATAGCTCTGTGTATATTGACTGTGTAATATATATATATATATATATATATATATATATATATATATATATAAATATATATATATATATATATATTAGCGAACGGACGGAGGCAGGATTTTTGCTCCGGCCGGAGCCGGAGCCGGAGCCGGAGGTAACTTAATTTGCCGGAGCCGGAGCCGGAGGTAGGTAGAAATTGATACCCATATGATGAAAAAATTTCTAATGTTTAATAAAAATCTATCATCCATCTTTTTTTTTTTCTCGACCTTAGGTCCGATGGGCATGTTTGGTACAAGCGATTTCATCATATTAATGGCGGGGGTGTGTGGGGGTTTTTTTTTTTTTTTTTTTTTTTTCAAAAATTGTAGTTTACGTGTATGCAGTGGCACGTGGGCGTAGCTACGGAAAAAATTTCTTTTTTTTTTTTAAAAACAATGGTAATTTTTCGAATAATGGATTGCAAAATGCTAATGCTAATCGAACGTAAAATGGGACCTCCAAACACCGAAATTACAACAAGGGTGGGACCGGTGGGGGGGAAGGGTCCAGAAGCTAACGATATAGCAAAATTGGAGAATTTTTCAGTTTTTAGGCCAAACTTGGTCAAATGGAGACGTATCAAAAATTTTTTTCGACCCGGGAAATTAGATGCAAATCACGTTAAGAAGCAGAACGTCATGCAAAAGCTTTGGTTAAAGTTATTAACGAAGAAAAGTAAACCACTATATAAGTTGCAGCGGTGTGGGGGCGGCAGCCCCCAGTAAAAAATGAGATTTTTTCAATTTTTAGGCCAAATTTGGTCAAAACAGCGTCAATATTTGCTCAACTTTCGTCAAAGCTTCGTCATTTTTATTTTCTTTTTTATTATCAAGTTCTATCAATTGTTGTTTACTTTATATTGTCATGCGATTGGCAAGCCGCCAAATATCAAAACCCAGAGGTCCCTAGCCATTAGCCGACAGGAAAACATAGTCACGGTATGGCAGGGGTCTGGGGGCGGCACACCAAAAAAATTATGCATTTTTAGTCCAAATTTGTTACATTTTGCCATTTTGGACGTGGCGGAAATCTTTTTCCGGCCGGGTGATAAAATCGAAGGGGGGGACCATTGCCACATGCCACTCTTACTGCAATCTAGATGAGTATATGGGTCGCTCAGAGAAATTTAGATTCAGCATAAGCTAATAATATTATTATTAGTATGTTATACTCTTGTAGACATGTATAGGCGTTGATGAAAGATAATAACAAGGAACACAAACCAACAGAGTGCGAGGGGTATGGGGGCGGCAGCCCCCAGAAAAAGATCGGGAATTTTTTGATCAAATTTGGTCAATTGGAGACGTATCAGAAATTTTTTCTGCCGGGCGATAAACACAAAGGCGAGACCCTTGCCACTCTTACTGCAATCTAGATGACTATGGGTCGCTCAGAGAATTTACCTCCGGTTCAGCATCCGGCTAATGTTTTCGCATGGCTCCGGCCGGAGCCGGAG
>JASANF010014754.1:0-11513 GCA_030248245.1 Trissonchulus sp. WLG1_4 | reverse complement strand
TGGTTCACGTTGCGTATTGCTCGTATATAAGTAAGATTAGAACGAAAAGGTAGCCGTAACAATTTTGAAAAGATGTAGAAAAATTGGAGAAAAATTATTGAAAAATTGTAGAAAA
Organism: Trissonchulus sp. WLG1_4; assembly: GCA_030248245.1. Taxonomy (NCBI): domain Eukaryota; kingdom Metazoa; phylum Nematoda; class Enoplea; order Enoplida; family Ironidae; genus Trissonchulus; species Trissonchulus sp. WLG1_4. The sequence goes on along the minus strand of JASANF010014754.1, from coordinate 11,398 downwards.
ATTATAGAAAAATTGTAGAAAAATAGTAGAAAAGTTAATGAAATGAAAAGTGTTTTAATTAGCATTTTTCGCCTGCAGAGTGTGTATATAGGTAAGGTTAGAACGAAAAAGTAGCCGGAACAATTTCAAAAAGATGTTGAAAAATTGTAGAAAAATTATAGAAAAATTGTAGAAAAATAGTAGAAAAATGTAGAAAAGTTAATGAAATGAAAAGTGTTTTAATTAGCATTTTTCGCCTGCAGAGTGTGTATATAGGTAAGGTTAGAACTTAGAACGAAAAAGTAGCCGGAACAATTTCAAAAAGATGTTGAAAAAAAGTAGAAAAATTGTAGAAAAATAGTAGAAAAAAAGTAGAAAATTTCTGAACTGAAAGTAGAAAAAAAGTAGAAACTTGCACTAAATTTAGAAAAAAAGTAGAAAAAAAGTAGAAAAAAAGTAGAAAATAGTAGAAAAAGAGTAGAAACTTGCCAAGGTAGAAAGGGAGTGTCATATCAGACGGTGTATTCCACAAGTAAATACTCGTGTACACATGCACATGCAGCATAATGTAGTTGTGTATACATGCATAGGCTTTGATGAAAGACAATAACGAGGAATAGTAAGCCACATAGTCGCAGGGGTCTGGGGGCGGCACCCCCCAGAAAAAAATTTGGGAAAATTTTTGATTTTTAGGCCAAATTTAGTCCATTGGAGACGTATCAGAAAATTTTTCCGGCCGGACCATAAAAACCAAAGGGGGGACCCTTGTGTAAAAAATCAGTGGGGAAAAATTTCGGGGGGGGGGGAATTCCCCCCCATCCCCCCCCTGGGTACGCCCTTGCTAGAGACGTATCAGAAATTTTTTCCGACAGAAAAATTAAAACAAAAGATGGTAACGTCCATCAGACAGTGTATTCCACAAGTAAATGTAGCATAATATACTCGTGTACTGTGTAGACGTGCAAATGCAGCATAATGTACTCGTGTATACATGCATACACAGGAAAACCAGGAATCTGAATTTTCTGTAAAATTTTTTTGGTTACGGATTTTTCAGATGTTTTTTACCCTTTCCATTCAGAGACATTTTACAGACTTTCAGAGGAATTTCAGATAAATTTCAGAGAAGTTCAGGGGAAATTCAGAGAATTTCACCCAGAATTCAGAGACTCTGAATTTTATCTGAAAAAAATGTTACTGGCTTTTCAGATAAATTTCAGATACTTTTTACAAGAATTTCAGATAAAATTTACCTGATATTTACAGATGTGAAAAACATGTGAATTTTCTCTGAAACTTGTGTAAAAAGTATCTGAAATTTATCTGAAAAGCCAGTAACATTTTTTTCAGATAAAATTCAGAGTCTCTGAAATCTGGGTGAAATTCTCTGAATTTCCCCTGAACTTCTCTGAAATTTATCTGAATTTCCTTTGAAAGTCTGTAAAATGTCTCTGAATGGAAAGGGTAAAAAACATCTGAAAAATCCGTAACCGAAAAAATTTTACAGAAAATTCAGATTTCCTGGTTTTCCTGTGTATAGGCTTCGACGAAAGATAACAATAAGGAATAGGAAGCCACAGAGTTGCACGGGCATAATATACTCGTGTACTGTGTAGACGTGCAAATGCAGCATAATGTACTCGTGTATACATGCATAGGCTTCGACGAAAGATAACAATAAGGAATAGGAAGCCACAGAGTTGCACGGGTTTGGGGAAAGCAGCCCCTAGAAAAAGATTAGAGAAAATTTTGATTTTTGGACCAAATGCGGTCAATTGGAGACGTATCGGAATTTCCGGCGAGCCAAAATCGAAGAGGGACCCTTGTTGATATTTTCTTATGAGTTGGACCAAAAGGGGGGGCGGTACGCCCTTGATACGTCCTGTATCGCTGTATCCAGGTCGTACGCAACCAGAATTTTGAGGAAAAAGAAATCTCACCTAGGACAATTTTTTTGAAAATATAGCAAGTTTGCATAGGGGCGGCAGCTACCAATAAAACATGCCGGATTTTTAAGAAAACAGACCTTTGAAACATGCAGGAAAAAGCCATTTTTGCTTAAAAATCAGCATTTTTGTGCGCAACTTCGAGCACTGTGAAAATTTTTTTGTTTCGCCGATCCAACAGGGGGATTCCTCACGTGGCTACGCCCTTAGTCTGATACATAAGCAGTGGCGTATTTAGGGTGGGGCTGGGTGTGCTGCAGCCCCCCCCCCCCTTTGCGGTTTGAGCACCCCCTTTAGAGGGTCGCAGCCCCCCCCCCTTTTAGGCGGCGGTGGCTCACTCCTCAACATGGTGGCTTACATTGCTCCGCACACCCCCCCCCCCGAGGTAAGGCGACGCACGGTTGCTCCGCACCCCCCCCCCCCCGGTCGCAGCCCCCCCCCCCTTTGCGAAATCCTGGATACGCCACTGTACATAAGCTGAGACAAAAATCTATGAAAAATAAAGTGATGGCCAAGAACTTCCCTACTTGGCAACATAAATACAAAAACAATTTTAAGATATTATTTGGATCAATCTGGGACATCCCGAAAAAAGGTCCGACCCACCGGAAAAACTAAAGGGGCGCGACACTTGTGTAACGTGACTCGGGGAAATTTTTCAGAATCTCAATTCTTTATCCTGGTGACGCCTTTGGGCAATAGCAACAATGCTCAATCGATGCTCATTTTTATTTTTCAATGCTCATTTTTATGTTCCAATGCTCAAATGACCGTGTATCACAAAAAAAACCGTGTATCACATAAAAATTTTGAAAAATTTTTGAGCTAATTTCAGTACGAAAAATTGATTTTCACGGAAAAGCCTTCACAAGCCAGTGCATTTACACGTATGTAATGAATTTGAAAACCTAAAAACACTAGCAGTTGTGTTTTACTGAAACGTAATTAAAACTGTGTTTTATTGAGTGTGGTATAATTTTTTTGTAAACAAACTCAATACTTTCTGCATGAGACAGAAATATAGTGCGTGTGAATACAAACGCAAATTTTCGGCTTGCGATTTTAAAAAATTGGCTCAACAAAAAAAGATAAAATTTGGCACATAAATGCACCTTGTCATCTTCGAGCGGTCGCAAAATTTGATTTTTGGCAAATCGATAGTATCTAAAAAATTAAGCCAAATTTATGTTTTTCAAAAATAGCGATTTTAGTGTTTTTCGATATATCAATCATATTCATCAAAAAAGACTTTTCGCGACCGCTCGATCACGTTGAGGCGAGCAAAATGAGCTATTGATTGTGCAACAGCTACTTACTTGCGAAGAGAAATCGCATGCCGAATTTCCACTCACGTTTGGTCTACAGTGAATGCTAATTTGTATCAATCAACTTCATTTTTTGTATTCAGGCATACTTTCACACCAGCTTGCCATTGTGCATCTAAAATTGGCCCCAAACTGCCGTTTTTTGAAAAGTCACATTTCAGGAGCGCCACCTTAAAATGAGCTTACAATTCAAAATTTTATAATTTTTTGGGCAGCAGATGGCTATCAAACATTTTCCCTCACAAAAAATATCACATTTAAGGCACAAATACGGCGTTACAATAAATTCTAATGCTAATAAATCCTAGTTCAAAGCTTCCCTGATGCTCAGAGCCAAGCTCACGCCGACGTGCAATTTCGGTTTTAAAGTTCAGCTTTATTCATTATTCCACAGTAGCAAATGTCGTTTTATTTGATGCAGGAAACTAAGACTAATTTTTTGCTTACCCACAACTGAGTTTAATTGTGAGCACTAAGCCTCAGCCTAAGCACTAAGCCAAAGCCTGAGCTCTGAGTCTAAGCGCTAAGCCTAAGCACTAAGCCTAAGCCTAAGCCTGAGGCCTAATTTGAAAAAAAACTGTTAAGAAGCATCAAAAATATCTTTACCACACCAAGAAACCTCAACTCGCTTTAGAATTTAAAAAATTTCGCAGATGTAGCCCGAATTTTGTATTGAACCTTACTTATGTTGTAACGCTTTTAACAGCCTGGTCCAGGTAGGTTCAGAAAAAGTTTCGTAACTTTTTAAAGCCTGAACCGATTTACAAATTTTTTGTTAGCATTTAGTAGCTTAGAAGTTGCTCTTTCAATGGTAGCAGCAGGTTTTCGTTTCATGGAGTATTTTTGCCTAAATCTAATTTTGTGCAAAAAATTTCATGTAAAGTTAAATTTTTAGACAAAGTTTGATTTCCAGCTAAAGCTTACATCCTACGAACTTTTAACCTAGCCTATTCAAAAGAGCGATTAATTTTGAACCCCCCTGGGTTTAGGGGATATATGGGGACTCCGAATCGTTAGTCGAAAAAATGCCGTTTTTCTGACTTATTCGACCCCTAAGGAATTTAACACCAATAATTTCAATTCAGATTTTTATTAAAAGGGGCGACAGCTATTTTGGGGGCTAGAGATCAGATGGGGGGCATGGCTGACAATGGGGGTTTCATATTTTTATTAAAAGATGGGGTAGGAAGCGAATTAGAGCCGAAAATAATTTTCCCCCCCAACCGAATGTAAACTCTAGGATCGGCAGCCCCCAGAAGCTGGAGCTTTTTTGAAAATTTAGAAAAAATTTGCATTGAAAAAGCAATTCTAAGCAACACTTATTATAAAAGTCAGAGTGGTTGCAGGGATTTGGGGGCGGCAGCCCCCAGAAGCTGGAGCTTTTTTGGAGTTATGAAATAAAATTTCCATTTAAAAAGCAATTCTAAGCAACACTTAGAAAGGGGGTCTGAACCGGGAACCCCCCTTTTGGCCAACTCATAAGAGAAATTCAACAAGGGTCCCCCCTTTGCTTTTGGAGAGTTCCCTGGAAGAAATTTCCGATACGTTTCCAATTCAACAAATTGGCCCAAAAATCAAAATTTTCTCCACTTTTTTCCTCAGATCCCTGCAACGTAGTAGCTTATTATGTTTCTTGTTAATGTTTTTAAATTTTTTAAATTTATTTTATTTTTTTTAAATCTAAATTTTTTAAATTTTAATTTTTTTTAAAAAATTTAAAAAAGCTCTAGCTTCTGCGGGCTGCCGCCCCCAGACCCCGCGTTTACTCTGGTTTCTCGACAAGTGTTTGTGTTGCTTAAAATTTCATTTTCAATTAGTGTTGGGATTTTTTTCGAGACGTACCCGAACCCGAACCCGAACCCGAACCCGAACTTTGGCCAAATGAAGTGCTTGATATTACACACTTACTAGCTTTGAATATAGAATGTCAAAAAATGGCAGCCATATATGTATGTTCAACGCTATTTAGTTTCGCTAAAAAGAATATTAAAAGTACAGTGCATTTTAATATTGGGATTTTATTTTTAATAAACTATTAAAATAAATAGAGCTCTCGAAAGCTTTTTAAATTAATATTAATATAAATAACGCACCTAATTTATTTTTAATTTAATATTAATACAAGACTAGTGCGTCTAGTTTAGACTGACTAGTTCGACTAGTTCTATAACGTGAGGTCAAGCAGTGTTTGACAATAAAATCTTTTTTAAAATTTTAAAATTTTAGTTCAAAATTGAGATTGACTATTTCACTTAAATTTTGACTAGCGCGTCTAGTTTAGACTAGTTTGACCAAATCTAGAAACCGACGTAAATTAATGTATGACAACAAAAAAATTTTGAAATTTTTTTCAATTTTAGCTAAAAGTTTAATTTCAATGCGATTTGATCGCATATGAGGTGATTACAGGTAGTCACCAACGGGAAAAAGTCCAGGAGCCATAACTTTCATTGTGGCATCAAAGTGAAATTTGTTTTATATGCTTGTGTTTATCAAGAGCTATCGATTGATAGGTCGCATGATGACGTAAAAGTCGACCAAGGGTCAGTAAAAAATTCGTGGTCTTTGTTGAACGGCCGTCACGTCAGTCAACGTCAAGTAAGGTATCATCCGAAAGCCCCTTCAATTCTTAGTTAAGGTGGTAGTGTCGCCAAAGCAGCTTTGCTCATAGGCTGCAAAATGAGAACTTTTTGCTTTGAAATAGTACGTTCACTGAGAAACTAGTGAAATGCCATATGGTGTCAAATAAATAATGCCAGACACTAGACTACCAATATCTGCCAATATTTTTAACCAATCACCATTTGTGAGCCAGACATCACACAATAGAGACATAAAAGTTCAAAAAATCAAGCCAGATATCAGATTGGCCAGTTTGTGAAGTGCATGTAATGTTTTGACGCACAATTTTTTGCCACAAATAAGAAAAATGAAAAAGGAAGGTTCGTTTTTCTTTTGATTTCAAAATAAGTGTCTAAATTTTTAACAATTTATTGTTATTGCTGTGAGTACTTTACAGGTTACGCACAGTTTCAGAGTTCAAACAGGCATTACTCCACAACCACTCAAACAATTTGCACTAACTTTTGTGTGCATAAACTAGAGCATATGCGCTTTTACTTTGTGTAAAGAAGCTAAACAGAAATTTTTTTAATTGTGACGAAATTATCGAATGTGAATAGGTTTTCAAAACGTCATTTTTCCGACTTTGCGACTTCACTGCTAACTGTATGCTGCATCAATTTTGCTGAAACTTGCCAAAAATATTTGCCTTAAAACACATTTTTGGAATATATAAAGAACAATGACCTATCTTTTACTGAAAAAGTTCTATAGTCGCGCAAAATCGACTGCTTTCGCGACACTACCCCCTTAAATGGCGTCAATTTTATGTTTCTACGACACCGTTGAAGCAAGTTATGACGGTTTCAATATTTGCAAACTTTTGTTGAATACGTTATATGGTGTGAACTGTAAGTAGTCGCGGAGGAATTTTTTCGAACAAAATTGTTTTCTAAAAAGAACTTTTGACCATAACTTATTTCAGGTACCACGTAAAAGGTTCTAATTTTCAAAGTTAGATAGGACAGAAGTCGTGCTTTCATTTGATACCAAAAAAGCTATACGTTAACGCTGACTTATACACTGAAAAACGTCTTTGACCACATAATGATGTTTTTCAACCACCACGCTTTTAGTACTAACTTTTTTAGGTTCCACCAAAAATTTTCTAGTTTCCGCAGTTAGATAGTTCAGATAGGCGCTTTCAATTGACACTAATAAAACAATAGATTCTAGCTGATATGTTCCCAATAGCGTCAAAATACATTTGAAATATTAAGAATTTAGTTAAGTCTATTTTATGTTCCATTTTTTGAAAAGTTACAAAATTTTTTTTAAATTTTTGCCTAAATTTAATTGTTTTGGGATTTCATCACCCATGGGGTAATCTGTACAACCAGCCCATTTTAGGAAAACTTTTCAGGGGCCATAGCTTTTTACACTATAGTGGTACAATAATAGTTTAAACCTCATTGGAGAGGACATTGTTAGAGCTTTCAAATGATGGGTCACATGACCCTGTGACGTAACGTTTAACGTACGTCAAAATTCATAAAGTAAAATTGGGACTTATTTTCAGGAAGTTGCGCCATCACGTGATGTCATTTGAAAGGGCTAAAAACGGTCTTTCCAATGACATAATTTTCATCTTTCTACTATGTTCATAGCATAAGTTGTGACCATTTTTGTGGTTAACCTCCAAAAGTAACTAACTACAAATGGCCTGTCGCGGAGGATTTTGCGGAGGAAAAAACCTCCATTTTACGCCCTTTTAAACTCAAATTCACAGCATAGCAGTGTAGTATGAAGCATTAACGCTTCTTTTAGACATTTTAATAAAACAGATGCTAAGTACCGCGTTTTCAGTAACAACGTTTAAACGTTGTTCGTAGCAGCAGACAAATAACTCCATTTCATGCTGCGTATAACTTTGGAACCAAGCGACTGCCCGAGATTCGAAAGCTAAACGTCAATGCCACACATGGTGCTAACTGAAACTTTAATGTGGAGTTGAGAGTTTCATTATCATTATGAATAGAATAGTATATAAGTATACAAGTCTAGTGCGTCTAGTTTAGACTAGATTGACCAGATGCACAGTATGAAGTCATTTAATATTGATAAAAAATTTTCCATGTGAGTTTTTGTGAAGCGACTTCGTCTTATGTAATATTGCGAAAAAGTTTTTGAAAAAGATTTGATGCACTACTGGCATCGTACTCATAAGTTCAATGTTTACATTGAGCAAGTACACGTGTACTTGCTCAATGGAAACATTGAACTTGTGAGTACGATGCTAGTAGTGCATTAAATCTTTTTCAAAGTAATTGTAACGGACCGATATTATCTTTGAAGCGTTGACAACGCGTAAAACTAACGTTAATTAAAATTTTTTTAAAAATTAAAAAGCCGTGCAATGGCAAAATTTTGTTGCGCATCCAGTGGTGCCAAAATAAAGTTTCTACCATTTGCTGTTCCAAAAGGATGATCGTTATTATGTTTTTCATGAAAATAAGGATAGTATAATACATTTAATTAGGTAATAAATAGAAGTCCCAAAATATTTTTAATAAAATATTAATATAAATATATTTCCCAAGTTATTTTTAATTTAATATTAATAAAATTATTAATATTAAAAGTGTTTTAAATAGCGACTTTTAATATTAATATTAATTATTAAAATAACGGTACTATCGAGTCGGCCGCCGGCCAAAAAATTACAAACACTACATTCTACACTCTACAGTGAATGCTAATTTGTGTCAATCACCTTCATAATTTATATTCTGCGTTTAGGCTTGCTTTTGCACCAGCTTACCATTGTGCATCTAAAATTGTCTGAAATTAACCCCAGGTTGCCGTTTTTAGAAAAGTCATATTTCATGAGAGCTACCTTGACAGTAGGCTTAAACAAGCTCTTCTGCTGAGTGAGAAGTAGTTACACTGTGAGGTTTGAATGTCAATATTCCATAGGAAATATAAAACGCGGCCATAATTTTCGGAGAAAAGATTTGTAACTTTCTCGCGCGGCTCACATTTACTGCTGAGTAGCTCAAAGTCTGTCTTCAGGCAAAATATGCTGAACTACACAGAAACCCGTTTAAAAATAAATATTAAAATATTGAAGTAAAATTAAAAAATTAAAAAGTCTCAATTCTTGTAAATGTGGGTAGCGAGATTCGAACTCCGTTCCATAGAGTCAGAGTCAAGAACACTAACCACTACATCACTAAGGTCTCGGGTTCAAGTTAGTTAACATCAGCTAATGTGAGCTGATGTGCTTTCTAACTTCTTAGCTTTGGGTCACAAATAGAAATATGAGTGTCGACGTCGGACAGAAGATTGCTCATATGCAGTATGCACTGATATCAGGGAATAAAATCATTAAATTTATTTATCTAAAAGTTTATTGACATTATTTTATGTTCCACATGACATGTGAGCCTGCATAACGTTTTTGATAATCTCTGTTTGCTGCTGCACAACTTGTTCATTACCTCTGATCCGATCCTAGTCTCCGTGTAATTCCATTAATTCATCAGCCCGGTTAGCTCAGTGGGTAGTGCTGCGTGCATCTACAGAGCATCTGATTAATGATCAGAACGTCGGTGGTTCGATTCCGCCCCGGAGCTGGATGTTTTGCATCCCGCGGTAGTTTGAAATCATCCTAGTTCCGTCGAGTTGCATGTTGCATGGCAGAACTGGGAGGGACCTACCCTTCTAGTGTTAATTTACACTAGAAATTAGACCTACCCGGATTAACGTAGGAATGTCAGATTCCGAATATAGTATATACGCGGCCCCTAAGGGGGCCGCGTAAAAAGTATACTTAAACTTAAATTTAACAAGCCCAATCTGCGGCAAAACCTTCAGTAAGTATCAAGTAATTACTTTCAAGTAAGCTGACCAGAAGGTCAGCTAAAACCTGTTGTGCAGCATTAATTATCTTACTCCAAAATGTGTATGCTAGCCGTAGTTATTTTTTTCAGCAAATTGTTTATGCAAAAGGTTCAAGGCGTTTGCAGAAGATTACAGTAGTTTTTCTGTATTTTACAACAAACTGTGTAGTCACAAGCTCTTCTGTTGAGTAAGGAGTTATTGCATTGTGAAACTTGAGCGTCAATATTCCAAAAGTAATATTGAACGCGGCCATTATTAGCTCAAAACAAAAAGATTCTTAAATCACGATATCTGCACACATTTGCTGCTGAGTAGTTCCATGGTCTCTCAAGCGAAAAAAGTAGTGTACAATGTACATATTATAAGTTTTTTAAATAAAAAAATCATAAATCGCGAACGGGGAACTAAACTGCGAGTGTCTGCGTATTTTTCAAACGAAATAAAACGCAAACTTCCTATCTTACATATGTATCGTGCTGCCGTGACGCCTACCAAATGACTTGAAAAATCTTTTGTACAATGATAAAAAGCTGCGGCAAAATGACATAAAACAACAACATATTAATGTATTTGGCTAGGGGGGGGGGGGGGGGGCTGGGGGGGGCGGGGGGTGGGGGCGGCGGTGTGTGCGGGGCGGGGGGGGCGCGGGCTGGCGGGGGCGTTGGCTTGTTTTTGTTGTTTTTTTTTTGTTTTTTTTTTGTCTGCTTCTTGCCTTTCCCGTGGCTTGCCCGCGCTTTCCTTCCCCGGCGCCGTTTTCTCCCCCCCCCCGCTGTGCTGGGCCCGGCTGCGCGCTTTGCGTCCTTTTCTCTCATGATGCACAAGTTAGCACACTGTTTCATCATATTTGCTTGGGAACAAGGCGTGGGCAGAAATTTTTACGAAATCAAGAGTGTATCAGCAAAGACTAGGTACAAGACAATACTACATAACACTAATGTGACTCACGCGCGATACCTGAACTACAAGTGATAAACGAACGCACATTAAAAGTAATCGCTTGACTGCTGTCGAATTTTTGTGCTAAATAAGGATGTGACGCACGCGCAGTTGAACCCAAAAGCACAGAAAACTGACGCACAAACTTATACCACACTCAATGCCCTGTGTTATTCGCCAAAATCAAAATTAAAGACCGGTTGTGCTGTGGCACAACAGGAAAAAGTATGCCCCTAAACTTAAACTTAAACTTTAACTTATTCAAAATCGACTAGTGAACTTAAACTTAAACCTGAACAAAATTTCAAGGTGTCAACTTAAACTTAAACTTAAACGTTTTTGAAAATTAGAACTTAAACTTAAATTATACTTAATTGTCAATTTCTGAGTTTTTACTTTTGAATAAATTTTTCGCCAAACTTAAATTATACTTAAATGTCAAACGGCGATTCGGCTATAGCCAATTATTATACACGGATTTGTCTAAAATAGCCAGCAATAGCTGTGGCGATTTTCAGCACATATTTCCAATTAGATTGTTTCGTCGCAGCTAGGTACTCTGATTGATGTGGGCTTTCATTTGATACCAATATCAAGATATTTGAAAAATTGCCAAATTGTACAGTTTTTACTGGCAAATTGCCAAATGGATGAACAGTGAGCACAAATTTATAAAAAGTTCATCAATTCACATCAGTAGACACAAAATTGCAGTCGAAAAATGTTTGAAACGGCAAAATTAATTTT
>JASANF010014753.1:0-15466 GCA_030248245.1 Trissonchulus sp. WLG1_4 | reverse complement strand
AAGCCGCTCACATGTGAATCTAGAATTGAAGTGTTCAAAGTTTATAGCTTTCGTTGTACAACACTCGCAACTCCAATTCACAGAAGGGTTTCTCTCAGTGTGTCTATAGCTTAGGTAAAGTGGACACAAAACTTAGTGAGGCTGCATATGTTGCCATTAGTAAGCGCTAAATCCAATACCAACGATTTAGCGAATTCACACATAGATAATTCATTAGATTTAGCACATTCAGCTAACTGATTGGATTTATTTTATTTATCGGTTCCTTTTTAGCGATTGAAAAAGCGCATGAATGCTCCTAAAATTTCTGGTAAACGATTCAGCAGCACTGGTCCGCTAAATTATGTAATACCGCTAAAACAAACCCGCTAAATCTATTCCGTTGAATCCAGCTTAAACCATTTTACTGTAGGCAAATGGAATTTTGTGATTGATGATCTATAAAGTCTGACCAAAAAATGCTGGACCCTGAGACAAACAGAAACACACAAAAAGAATGAATTAATTGCAAGGATCAAGAGTATATCTTTACTATATGGCCAAATAACAAAAAATAGCTAATTTTTTTTTGCCTGTGCTCCTTCCTTTTATACACTACCACAAAACTAACGGGCAATTCATACTCATTTATAGTCGTAATCTGTTAAGCCAGCAAAATCACAAAATAATCATACCATTAATTGTGTATTAGATTATTTATCGCCTGATTATTTTGTAAATTTTGTATATTTGACGGCTGAACGGACATTGACGCATGAAAGTATGGATCGAAACAGATTTGCCAATATTAAAGATTAATTTTCTGACTAAGAAACAAAACTAACTTTAAATAAACCCAACCATTTCCTTTTTTAGAAACCTGTTTCCCAACCATTTCGCTAAAATGGCCATAGCTTAAGGGACAATTCCTTTACCGGGTTAAACGGACTGGATTTATAAGTCCGGGGTCTTGGAATGGCAAATCGGGTTAACCTGACTAAACGACGTAAAATAAGTCACTGGCTTAATTTTAGTCCGACCCCATTCCAAAATTACAACTGGACTAAACGGATTTAACATGCACTCTTAACATAAGCGTGCAGAGTTAAGTCCGTTTAGTCCGATTAAAAAGCAGCACGCTAAAAATCCGTTTAATCCGGAGGTTTTGGAATGGCATTTTTCAGCATAATTTTTAAACCGCTTAGTCCTATTATAAATTAACCTTTTAATCCGGTAAAGGAATAGGCCCGTTGCAAAACGGCAAGGTCAATTACATATGAACTACGCTCAAGCGCTATGTTTATGTAAGGCTCAATAATTGTTTACAACTCATTCAGCCAGTATCGAATACATATATAATTTGCGCTTGAAATGTTTCTTTCTCTAGAACACTATGGTTCAAATCATCCGTTATTTGCTGAATTTTGATCGTTATTTCAGTTTTGGCAATATTCTTCAATTCTATCGGCAGATCCATCCATCAATAAAATTAGAACCTTCACTATGTTTTGTTGCAATTTAAATATAATAAAAACTGTAAAATAAACATTTTGAAATGAGCAAATTTGCTTTGCTTAGTTGTAATGTGACTTTTCTGTCCTGTAAACGAGTCGGACTGATGTTTTGTCGTTTAAGCCCGGTTCACACGTGTGCTTTCAATTGCAGTTCATGTTAATTTCGTACGGTATGCATTTCAACGTCCTGTATTTGATACATAGAATTTGTTATGGTGTTCGTTGTAACTCCCCAAAGGAACTTTGCCCCGCTGTGTTCCTGCTTATTTAAGTTTGTTTATCAAGTTTCAGTTTTGCAATAATATAGGTAATTTCAAACTTTATATTAAACATTAAGTAAATACGTAGCCTAAAATACATAGTATGTGGATTGACCTAATGTGTTTCATTTTGAAGTTTCTAAATAACTTCACGTGATTATGTAGCCACCCCTCAAGGCCTATTCACACAAGGGCACATTTGCTCCGTGGCGTACGCCATGGCGCATGAGCGGGCGCACGAGCGGGTGCATGAGCGAGCGCACACGCAAACTTGCATACTGCATTTTGTGAAATAATGCAGCAGGCAGTGTGAAAATAAAATGAGCTAACCCTCTCATGAGCCCGCTCATGCGCCCTCGTGTGAATAGGCCTTCAAACGTACAATCCACTCTAGGCTAATGTATATATTTTGCTGTTTGCAGGCCCTCCATAAATTCGACTAAACCTCATTTGCATATTAAACCCGATGGATCACTCATCGGCGGCTAAAGTTCAGCAGTTGCTCTTAAAAACCGTCCGATTCGGTCCTTACCATCTTTTTCTATTAGTCACTATCTACTTCTCCTATTTATGCAACGTGAGTCACACGGTTTTCATGGTTTACGGCGCGCTAAAGCCTTCCAACCAATCAAATGACAGCGCTAATTTTCATTCGTTCGTACCGGAATGGGACTTATACGGCCCGGATGCCTATGTTCTGGCGCTGATGACATCTGGACAGCTTTGCGGCGCTCTGGTTGGCGCCCTAGTGGCGGGACAAACCGCAGACGCCCTCGGACGCAGACTGACTGTCGCCGTGTGTCTCACGCTGACTGTCATCACTGGAGGTCTCTCTTTCTGGGCCTCCTCTTGGCAGGTAATGCTTTCTTTAGGGTTGATTCCTAAAGTCGGGTTGGGTCTAGGGCTGGGCACGTCAAAAATCACTATCCGTGTACATGGTTAGTTTTGAAGGCTACTAACCGCGTGTATACGCTAACTAACGGTTACTGCTATTATCCGCGTGTACGCGCTAATTACTAATTATCCGTGTAACCGTTTATACGCCAAGTATCCGTGTGACCGCTTAACTAACTTGGGTCTATTGCGTTGTCCACGCCCCCAGTCCGGCATTCGGATTTATTGAACCGATTTGCCTAATTTTTGCACCAATGGACTCGCCTTAGCTCAGGACTGCAAAAAATACAATTTTTACAATGTTGTTAATTTTAAATTTATTAAATTTTTTAAAATTTTAGCTGCGCAAAACCTGAAAGTTTGATTCCAAAACACTTTCCGCATCGGAGTCCATTGTTGCAAAATTAACCTATGCAAATCGATTCAGCCAACTCAAAATTACGAACTGGGGCGACATAAGGAAATCAAGCTGCCCCTAAAAGGGGCATTGTTCCACCCCAGAGATGCAGTCACGTCTGAAATGTTACCAAAGTACCAAAAAAACGGAGGGCATAAATTCTTAACTATACATGTGAAGAGGGTCAGTGGTTACTCTGATGAAATGAAATCAAGAGTCCAGTTGTGACATTGATTATTAACAAGAATATGCTTGAATGTCACACTGCTGTCTATTACGATAAGGGGCTATGTAGATGCAAAAGAAGCTTCATTTGCACAAAAATACAGTGTGAAAAAAGTACACACAATAGTTTCGACCGCCTGTTCCAGTCACAGGGCTACCTCAACTCAACCAGAACCGACTCAGTGTGAAGTAAGATAGGCCCCGCTAGAGTACTTAAAGGGATTTACGACAGCTCATCGTCGGCCCAGTAGCTCAACGGTAGAGCGCTGGTCTGCAGATCCAGAGATGGGTGGTTCGAATCCCCCCTGGGTCATTCTGATGATGATGCTGTCGT
Organism: Trissonchulus sp. WLG1_4; assembly: GCA_030248245.1. NCBI lineage: Eukaryota > Metazoa > Nematoda > Enoplea > Enoplida > Ironidae > Trissonchulus > Trissonchulus sp. WLG1_4. Next base: position 11,863 of record JASANF010014753.1, on the reverse strand, counting down.
TCTTTCGGTAAAAATCCTCCCTCCCTTTCTTGACATGGCGAGGTCGCCAGGATGAACCTTGGAATCTCCTGGTCGCAGAACTGAGTCAGGTAGCGTTACTGACTGTCTAGATGGTCATCGTAAGCTGCTACATAGTAGGGTTGTTTCAATTATTTAATTTAATCATTAAAACCCACTTTCAATTTCAATTTCAATATCAATTATTAATTGATATTGAAATTGAAAATAATTAGCCTAAAAATTGATAATGGTATTGAAATTGAAAATAATTGGGTCAAAAATTGATAATGGTATTGAAATTGAAAATATTTTAATTGAAATTGAAATTGAAACTATACTTTCAATTTCAATATCAATTATGCTGGGCTGGTTGACTTCACAGCATGTGTGTTGCTTTGACGAAGTCTTGTCTGTATGCCTGTTTGTGCATATAGCATGTGTTGGTGAACAGCCATGATTGAAACATAATTGATATTGAAATTGTCTAATTTCAGTCATTATTTTCAATTGAGCGTAGGTCTCTTGATTATCAGCTTGAACCTTTGTTATTGTAAATACAATCCGATTTCTTTCAATACCTTTGTTAATAAACTGTCAATAGACTGGACTCAGTTTGATCCGCAGTTTAAGAATGGATATCAAGTTAAAATAAAACAAGCAGCCCCTAAAAGGAGCAATCTTCCAACCCGGAGATTCACATAACAAAGATTTAACAAACGGGTTGTAAGCGGAGTCTATAGAACTGGGAGTTGTATATTTACATGTTTTAACTTATATAGGTACACTTTTACTGAGTGCATAGGTAGTCCTTAGTCCTTTTTTGTTGTCGCAATTCGTGGCGTCTTTCGTTGTGATCCGTAACTTATTAAAAAGTGAATTCAAATCTTTACATCATTCACTTTCATCGGGTTTCGTAACACAGTGAGTTTAATCAAATGTTCTGCAACTTGAATGACGGTTTACGATCTCTCTTCGACGCTCGTAACTCTGGGAATGATAAAAAACCACGTGTTAAGAGTCCGTCTGGTTAAATACCGTAGGTGCGTGCGCGGTGCGTGTAATTTCGCTTATTAGCTTATTCTCGAGCTATTCCTGATAAAGACCAGGAATAACATTAACACAGCAGGAGAATAGCTGGAGAATAAGCTATTTTATAACTTTGGTTGGTGCAATATTGGTTGCTATTCTCGAGCTATTCCTGAGCTATTCCCAAAGTTGCAGAATAACTATTCTCGAGCTTAAATGTTGGTGCAATGAAAACTTATTTTATTCCTGAGCTATTCTCGACCTATTCCTATTCTCGAGCTATTCTGTTTTGGTGCAATCCAGTGTAACACTGGATGTCATGTAATGTAATGTCATAACTAACATCCAGGGGATCGTTTCAGAATCTTTACATAAGTCTTATGGTTCCCATCAAGTCTTACATATCGTTATAGGTGTTTCAAAAGCTTTACATGACTTCTGTATCTCCTCATGTTCTCTCATAAATTTATGTTTTCCACCTAAATTTATGGGTAGCCTGATAACTACTACATAAACTTATGTATACTTCAGGCTACTCATAAAACGCTAAATTTGGGTCAGTTTTTTTCATAAATTTAGGAGGACGTCAGGGCACCCATAATTCACCTTTGAGCTAAATAACAAGTACAAACCTCAAAAAAGTACGAAAACTGGTTTGCTGAGTAGAGCAGAAAGGGGCATAGTTTAGGGAACGTGTTGTCTTCAACTTTATTGCACTTTTCTAAAAATCTGATTTTCAGATTTCACTAGAAAACAACAGCAGCAGGTATGGTAGTAATTTTTATGCGCTTAAAGAATTAAATCAAATAAAACACCTATTCATTATTATTTTCATAAGTTCTCCCATAAATTTAGTTTATGTAAGACTTTGTGAAGACTTATGTAATGCTTCTGAAACTACCCCCTGAAATCTACATACCTACATTTGATTAAGTGTACCGTTGTTGTTTTAAACTTTAGTCCACGTTCTTCATACAGTGTGAAACTTGCAGACACGCCGGAAAAACATCATTTGAATGAGTGTCACAAGCAAACAAGATTCACACTAATTACACTCCCTCCGTCCCTGCATACCGGAGTTAGGTACTATGTAGGGTGCGGCAGCTGCTATGGAAACTAGTTCAACAAGCAGGATTTTCATGCAAACTTTTGGAGTAAATTTATGCTTTTGACACAAACGAACTGTTACAAACTGTCAATTGTCTGCCAAATTCCTGTCAATTCAACTGTCAAATTCCTGAACACATACAATTATTCCCCAACAGTTTATAACAAACTTCTATGTGAAGGCTAAGTAAAAATTCATGCCTGTAATGCCTGTAATTTTGAACCTCCTGCTATATTGATACAATTAATACAATATAGCAATTTGAGGTTTCTATCCAATTTTTTTATTTTCCTCATATTTGCCGCGTTTTTCCTGGTTTTTGGCCAGTCGCAAAATTGAAAAAGATATCTCAGACTTTTAGCTCTGAGTGAAAAAAAGCAATTTTTTAAGACTAGTCTGCATTATCATATGCATCAACTTTCATTCATGCAAATACTCTGTAAAAAACAAATTCTAGTTAAAGGTTTGGTATTATATCTACTATGTACTTTAATCACACACACAGACTCTAAACAATCTAAAAAATTGTTGCACATAAACAGAAACATAACATGGACGATGGTGTCACTATCAAGTAGGGCCAAAACTATTTCTTTGATAAAATTAGAACTGTAAGGGTCTGATTCTAACAGCGGAACTAACTACTAGAACAAATTTTATCTTAAACTTAAACAGGCGTACTTAAGATACCTATTAGGTTACTTGAAAAAATATCGAGGTCAACCATTTTTGGCTTACATACTTAATTTAAATGAAGCCTATTTAAGCTAAAATTCGATCGAGGCCAAGAGTAGGATCGTTTTAAATAGAAGCTTAGATATTACCTATGTTTTATTGCCATGCAAAAAAAACATGACAGCAACGGGTTTTTAATGGAAGAAAGACAGCATTGGAATGACTCAATTGGGATTAGAACAACCCATCTCTGAATTTGCGGACCAGAGCTCTACCTAGGTACTATTTAAGCTACTGGGCCAATGCTGAACTTTCGTAAATCCCCTTAAGTACTCTAACGGGCCTATCTAACTTCACACTTACTTCTGCGATGCCGCCTTAGAGAATGAAGGGACTAGGTTCACACTCAAAACTCGCAACGTATTTATTATTCTATTTAATTTATAATTATTTGATTAGTTCTCGAACGTCTCACCATGTGAAGACAGCAAGGGGGTTCTTTCAAGACAGCAAGGGGGTTCTTACTGGAAGAAAGAAAGCATCTTCATCGGAATGACCCTGGGGGGATTCGAACTACCAATCACTGGACTTGCAGACCAGTGCAGTACCACTTGAGCTACTGGGCCAATGCTGAGCTTTCGTAAAACCCTTTAAGTACTCTAACGGGCCTATCTTACACTTACTTATGCCATGCCGCTTTAGAAAATAAGGGGACAAGGTTCTCACTTGCAACGTATTAATTATTCTAATTAATTTATTATTATTTGATTAGTTCTCCAACGTTGTACTTTAGTTTGTTAAAAAATTAAAAATAAAAAAACGGAACGATCAAAAAATTAATAATGGAAAAAACGTCGTCGTCCCCCCCCCTCCACGGAAGGGCACTTTTCGGCAAAATACGACTCATCAAAGTAAGTCAAAATATTTCAAAGCTTAAATCAAAACATTTCCAATTTTCTACATTTATCCACACCAGTCTGCCTTCCGAAGTAGCAGACAAGACACTGTGCAACCGCTATTGCGGGCTAATTTGCGTAGTTACTATACAATATGCAAATTAGATAATAACAAATACTACAAATACTATTAGAAACCATAGACTATAAACTACGTAGACATCAGTTTTCATGTTGCAGAGCAACAAATCCATAGCCTATAGTTCCACCACTACATAGGTGGAACAAAAACTAGTAAAATGTAGTATATAGATTTTAAACGGATTGGTTTTCTGCTTTGCATACAAAAACTTAAGCAACAAGCTAAGTTTTCGGCAAAAGTATTCAGTAAGTATCAAGCATACACTTTTAAGTACATTGGCTTGAGACCATCGTAAACCTGTTGGGCCAGCGAAAGGTTTATTTTTTAATTTGCATGTTTTCCATGAAAAGCCTATCCTGTTACAGCCATTGAAACTGCAAAATCTCAAAATAAGCTTTCGGCTGTTGGAATTTGAAAGGTAGATTAATTACTTAGTTAATAATCTTAAATAAAGATAAATTACTGAACTTCATGTTTGCTCATGCATAATTGCAAATTTATCTTGCAAGCTCTGTTGCAAATAAGTTATGACAGTTTGAAAGAACACAATACCTTCGTCGATTTCTAACATATCATGATTATTGAAGCATCAGAACTGACTGGCCGAGTTGTTAGTCTGTTAGGTTCGCAACCTAGAGGGGATGTCGTCGATTCCTAGTCGAGCGCTTTTTTCAGACTTGCATTTTCAAACTACATTCTCAGAAACCACTAAAGCAGCAACACACTGATTTTACAAGGCATTTTAATAGTGACAGATGCATAGCTAAGGTAAAAGACGTGCAAAACACACTCCGCACATTGACACTTTAACGCTAGCACTGTGTTAAGATACCAGAATCAAAATTAAAGACCTGTTGGGCTGTGGCCCAACAGGAAAAACTTTAGATAAGAAAAGATTAAGTTTGTTGTTTCAGGTAATGACAGCCTTTCGCTTCGCGCTGGGCGTGACAACGGGCGGTTTTGACAGCGCAGCCATAATCTTGGTAATGGAATCGATCGCGACGAAAGATCGACTCATCGTTCAAACCAGTATTGACTGTATCCAATCTATCGGTTTCATTTGGTTCTCACTGATTGCCTGGTTAACCAATCACTGGGCTTGGCTTAGCTTGGCCATTAGCTTACAGGGATTAACTGGATTAGTCGGCTTAAAATGGATTACCGAGTCCCCGAGATGGTTGCTGCGAAAAAATCCCCTAAAATTTATTCACGCCTGCGATTTGATCCTCCGACGTAACGGCAGGGAATGAATGAATGCATGAATGCTTGATCAAAAAATTGACAGATAATTGCGAAAATTTGGAAAATCTGGTCACTGAGACTGAGCAAAACCTAAAACAGACCTATTTGGATCTATTTGAAACAGCTGAACTGCGAAAACACAGTCTTTTGTTGATATTCAGCCTAATGGTGACTGGCAGCTCAGGCTACACCATCATTTTCAACAGCAGCAACATTGCTGGCAACCCTTTCGTCAACTTCTCTCTTCTGGGCCTAGTCAACGCAACGTCGGCTCTGGTCACAACTTTTCTAGCCCACACCTTTCAACCCGGTCGACGTGTTTTACACCAGTTGGCTCTCAACGGCGTCTGGTTGGCTTTGGTTGTGACCCTGACCCTCTACGCTGCCCACCTTGATTCCCAATATCCCACTCTTCTGGTGGGATCGTCGCTAGTTGCCTCCGCTTTCAGCTTCCCACTGTGGGTCGTGGGAAACTTATACTCCGGGGAGCTCTATCCCACGTCGATTCGAAACAAAGGCAGTGGGCTTGCTTCTATGTCAGCTCGAATAGGTGGGATCCTGGCCCCCCAAATTTTGCTGCTTTTTCACCACTGGACCCCCCTACCCTTTCTGTTTGTCAGTATTCTTTGCATCATTAACGCCATTCTGGCCTACTGCTTTCTGCCGGAAACCAAACAAAAAGGCTTGACCGAATTGTCATTTTGAATTGGAAAACTATTTCGTTTGTTTTTTTCGAAAATCACTATATATATATGTACTAAAAATGTATCAGCACGGCTTCTGAACTATATATGACTACGGCTTGATTCATACTTACGGCCTATGTCCGTTCATCCAGTAAAACTGACGCCATCTTGCCGGCTATACGGAGCTACGGCTGTAAATATGAATTGAGCTAACACAGCAGAGGCGGATATGGGCACAACGCCGAAATTCTCCCTAGTGAAATTTGAAATTGCAGAAAACTACACAACTAAGACAAATTTCAACGAAAAATGCCTATACATCCCTTCGCCGAAAAAAAATCCAAAGTCCGACAACAAAGAGATGCGCCACTTACTTTAGTGGCATGACTTCTACGACTAACTTATTGTACAATAAAGTCTGACCAGAAATTGCTGAACCCTGAGACAAGACAGGTGGCGTGATTTTTGTGACTACTCGCTGTACGCTTGATGCTTGCATTTCGTTCTTTTCGTAGTGAAATCGCGTGTTTCCTTTTGTCTCAGGTTCCGGATATTTTGGTCAGACTTAAGATACTCAAATTCTCTTTTCATAACGAAATCACATGTTTCGTTTTCTCAAGTGGTGCAACTCTTTTTTTTGCCCGACTTTAGTTCAGCCCTTGACTATAAATGCACACACCAGTACAATTACAGACAATTTTTTAACTTTTATTTAACAATATAGGATTAATTACATTGAAAAGAGAATGGTGCCAAAGCAAACATTAACGTGAGCGCTTGATACAAAACAAAATACATTCAAATTTCAACGATTTTTTAGGGCTAACTATAATTCAAAACAGGGTCCAGACTCGAAAGAATATACGTAAACTAAAGTGAGACATATAGCTTCGATTCAAATATATTTAGGTACATCCAGTATATTTTACAAAACCTCACGACACCCAAAATACACAGAGCCTGCCTTACTTTTCAACAGCTGTAGCCTAAACGAAAAAATATCTAAAACTGTGACCTCAACCAAAATGTTAAAGCAACAAACATAGCTAGACATTAGAACACATACACAAAGCAATATTATAATATAATATATAACTGTTTTTGTCATTTGAACGTGCACACCAGTTTTGTAAGACGTTGAATTAGACCAAGTTTCATATTATATTGAGATAAATGAGAATAAATAAATACGATAAATACATAACATAGACAACAAACATAATACGACCGTTTAAAACTGGCTGGATTTATCACTCTAAATATAAACAACATCATACTCATGAAATCCACAAGCATTTTTAATTATCTACCACTTAGTTTGAGAAATTAACTTCCATTTTAACACATACAAAATTAGCTTTACAAAAATTAAAGTAACCTAAAAATTTAATTTTCTATTACCATTACCCGTGGTAATCATTTAAAAAAAACTTGACACAAATCACTTCAAATACACAACACAGTATACTCGACACACAGCCTGTCATAATGTACAATATCATAAATTAATCAACACAAAAGAGTGACCTTCACTTTTCAGTAAACAGTAACAATGTATCAAGAGCACACGATTGTCAGATGCGAAAACAAAACATAGCAATATAGCACAGTAGCAAGAGTAATAAAAGACTATTAATTATATACAACACTAAACACAGTGGCAGATCAACGGAACCACTCAGGGAACTGAACGGACTGAAATTATTCCGAATCTAGGGAATCGAAATCGGACTAAACTAAGTCAGCTGCCCAAAATTTCTGTCCGCCATTCCAGCTTTGAACAAATGCCGCAATAAAATAATTCAACACATAACGCTAAATATTAGCGTAACTAAGTCCGTTATGTTTAACTGAAAATCAGCGTACTAAAACATAGTAGATATATAGTCCGTCTGGAAGTTTAGGAATGGCATTTTAGTCGCGTTTTTCAATCCGTTAGTGAAACTAAACAGAATCAAATAAACTCGCTTAGTGCGGTGAAAAATAGACTCTGAAAACATGAGCCTGGGAGCCTAGAAAGCTTTAATTTCTCCTCATACCGAAAATTTAACTTCTGACTTTTTCAATCTCACCCAAACGGCTTACGTTCCCATGAACTATTATCAAAACGGCGCTTAGGCATCCCCAGGCTTCTTCACTTGCCCACGGGAGGGTTGGCAACCTAATCGGCAACCCCATAGATCGATCCTAAACACATCACTTGTTTAGGCATCTGACACCAAAAACCAAATCTTTTATGAACTATGCACCAATTATATACCAACTCACTGTAAATGGCAAAAAAGTTATTAGTAAATTAGTAAGAATCAATAACTTATTTAAAACGCATGTTGCATTCAGCCATTAACACATTGATGATAATACTTTTCGCATTTTTTGGAGCAACAATTGAGGGGGGCTGGTAGGTACTTCCGTGGAACCATTGGAAAATCATAGACCCAGGCGCGGTGGCGTTATCTGGCCAAATTGACTTCAATGATGGCGTAGGGCAAATCCGGATGCAGGCGTGGAATATCGTACGGGACCCATCCCTGCAAAAACAAAAAGCTATTAATTAGCTATAATAACGTATACATACGTCACATTTAACGTATAACAACCAAATAGTGTTTTATCGTGAATATAGTGACGCCCCCCATTATGGTCGGCTCCCCCCCCATAAAATTCAACCTAAAAATATACCAGTCCTGCCTCAAACTCCTATTATAGATGAACGGGATTTGAACGGATTTCTATTGCTTTGTTTTGATGAGAAGTATATATGGAAGGACCAAAATTGGCTACATTTCTCAACGGTCGTAGGTGAAACAGTTAAAATTGGACATCAACAAGATCGTCTTCTAAAACCGTGTAAGAAATTGTTAAGAGGGTGGTTTATTGCATACAAAAATGGTAGCGTAGGATCAGCCTAAACGGGGTGGGTTTTTTGTTGACAGGCTATAAAACACAGGCGCTATTTCTACTACACAAACTAACGTCATCAAAGCACGCAATCATAACATGTGTAAAAATGCCCAAACCTGCAACAACTGACTAGCCGATTAAAAGTTTGACGTCATTCGACGTAGGGTAACGTATATACGTAAGAATATATACATGCGCCACCAAGCTACGCGACTAAAACGGCAAACTTTCTTTCCGCGTCTATATTTATATAATATACAGCTGGCTAAGTCGAGGTTGTTGCAATTTTCACCCATCCTTTACCCAATTCTAACATTTTGAAAATTGAAAAAAATATGTTTCCAATGTGTATATTTATATTTGTGCATTATTACGCCTGGTTCATACTCGTCCTTAAGCATTGTTCTTTTCTTGTCCCTGTCCCTTGGTGTCCTTGTCCCTGTGTCCTCATGCTTTGTCCCTGTAATTAAGAAATGTCCCTGAGGTCCGTAGGAAATTTCCTTGTCCCTGTCCTTAGGGGTGATTGATTCATACTCCTTAAGGACAAAGGAATAGTCTTTCTCACATGAACTAATGCTAAAACGTCAGTGGATCAACTGCGTTTTGTTTAAAGTGCCTCGAAAAAGTTATTAACAGCAGAACAATATGAAAAAACCTGCATAGGGACAAAGACATTTCTTAGGGACAAGGACAGTCCTTAAAGACGAGTATGAACCGGGCTTTAGATATATTTAAACCATAATGTAATTTTAAAACCTATTTAAAGCATTGCTGCTCACTGCTGAATAGTCTTACAGTAGTAACAATAAGTGCAAAATCGGGCGATTCGTTACGAATTTATCACAAACTTCGTACAAATCACCTGATTTTTCTGTTACAATAATAACTGTTACAATAGCGTTGTAAATCTCAGCAACAGGGCCCAGTACCCAGCTTTATGATCGTATTAAATTGCATACATGTATGAGGAGGGGATGGGAGGCCGGGGCCCCACCCCAAATCGAGGAGCCACGGGAGAGGGTCCCCAAAATTAGAGAAAAAACTGCACTTTTTTTGCAAAAATTTTATAAAATTTCGCGAAATTTAGGGTTTTTAGTCGACCAGGGTGGGGGCTGGGGGGAAGGTCCTCAAAAATTAGCCGGAGAGCCCCCCCTCCAAAATTTTGACCCCGTTACATGTGTGATCAAAAGTCATAGTGATTCTATATCTATATATTATCTTCAGTTTGTCATGTCTGGTCCCCGGGGCCACGAACACGTGTCCCTGGACTACTACGTCCACTCCAGTCCGCACCACGACCCAAGCCACTATGCCCGCTGCTGCTTCCACCGCTGTCGTCTGCGCACCAGCCTAATTCTGTTGGCCATCCTAGAAATAGTCGTCGCCATGTCGCTCAGCTCAGGTCTGCTCTACTGGCTACTGCTGGAATTGTGGGGTGACCCGCGCGCTCACACACTCAACTACCACGCTCACTGTCCTGAAGCATCAGGCCAACAGGTTGAGTCCTGGCAGGAGCCGCCCAATCAGACCGGCGGTCCAGATCCCCAGCTAGCCTTTTGTCCCTACTACCGCATCCATGGCAGTGTGCTTCGCTATGGCCGCATTGCCGGGCTGATTCTGGTTGGCGTCTGGGTGCTGGGGAGTGTGTGTTTCCTGGTCGGCATTCACAGTCGGCGAACTTTGCTCATCCTGGCGCCCACCGGACTGCGACTTTTGCTGATCTGCTACTGTCTAGCCCATCTGGGATTTCACATCTGGGGCTTTGTGCAGGTGGAGCTAATAGAGCGACAACGGCGTTTCAGCTGGGCACTATTTCAGGAGACCTGTCTCTACCTAGCCCTCTACTGCGGGCTCATACTCTTCCAGTCTATTGTCTTCTGTGTGGCTTGCAAGTATTACCAGTGCATTGAAATGCATGCCACGCCGGTGACTGTTATTTACTGAAAGTAAAGTATAATATAATCAATGATGCTGGCTTAGTTTTTATAAACCCGTTTCAGCGTTGTTTCACTGAATTTTTGCGAGTTTTTTTAATTTTCGGGTTTTGCTGGTATATATATATATATATATATATATATATATATATATATATATATATATATATATATATATATATATATATATATATATATATATAATATATATATATATATATATATATATATATATATATATTATATATATATTATATATATATATATTATATATATATATTATATATATATATATATAAAAATATATATATATATATATATACCACTCAAATACAGAAATAAGAAATGTGGGCGGTATTTGTGTACCGTTTCAAACGTGAGAAGGTTATGTTATGCATATATAACAACTGTATTGTAAATGCATTATTATAAAAATGCCCTTTCACCAAGGGCAGTCGTGTGGGTAGAATAGGAAAGTTGGCTGATCTACAGCGGAAAAATGCTAATAAGCTTGTCAAATAACCGGGACAAGTTTTGCAGCCGAATAGGGAAATTCAGCTTGCTAAATGAAGCGGACAAGAGTTGCGTCAGAATAGCAGTCGCCCTGCGACACGTTAGTGCTTTCTGCACCCTATTCGCGCGAATTTCTACTTTCCTATTCTACCCTTTCCTATTCTACCCACACGACTGCCCTTGGTGAAAGGGCATTTTTATAATAATCCTATTTCTTTTTCCGCTGCAGCAATTTGACTTGACGACAGGAAAGCTGACACTTGGATTGTATATTGTATGATTACATTCTGAAAACTGATAGTCGCGCATGCGTATGCTACGCACTACCTCTCTTATTTCTTACAAAGCCACTAACAGTAGGTACACAATTGGCCTGTTCGTATTTGTCATTATTTTGGGTTAATAATTAATATATACATTAATTTTGGCCAAACTGACGTTATATTCGTGTTCGGCAACTCAAATTAACCCTTTTCACGGTTTTTCAAAAAAATTTAAAATATTCAAAAATTTGGTCAAATTGACCATTCTGGCACTTTGCCAGGGCTACGAAAGTGGACCAGTGCACACCACGCGTACCAAACAATATCAACTGACACACCCGCGACTATGTATTAAGATGCACCAGAAATACAGAACGAGAGGTTATCCATAAACTCGTTATACATTGAAAAAATCATGAAATAACATCATTTAGCAATACGTAGTCTAAACCAAGAACACCACACATAAAACAT
>JASANF010014750.1:0-74931 GCA_030248245.1 Trissonchulus sp. WLG1_4 | reverse complement strand
CAAGTCGCCTTTTAGCAGTGTTGAAATTTGTCGATATCTCTGATTCTTCGGTTTTCCAGGGCCAACGAACCTCATAGCGTTTGTTCTCCATTCTGACAGTGTTCTTAAACTGGGTCTGGATTTCATTGTTCTCGTTGACTTTGCATTTCTCTGGTGCTTGTATTCCTATTGCTTCAAGTTTCCAGAACTGCTCAGCTTCCACTTTACAATGATTGAACATCATCGTTGAGACTTGTTTAGAATTTTGTTTTCTAGTTTTGTAGTTTCCAGAGATGATAGTGCCCAAAGGTGTGCAATAAATGGCCATAGCGTCACCTATAGGCAATACCTTCGTCGTTGCTTGTGGGCCCATTATTTTGTGCCAGTAATCCATCCCGATAAGCAGGTCAATTGGGACTGATTTCCGCTGAGGTGGAGGAGAATTGATTGGCTTGAATTTTTGAATATACTTTTTTGTGACTTGGTCAAATTTAATGGGATACAGAGGCAAATTAGGCGCCATATTAGCAATCGAGTATGCTAAAATTTTTATATTGAATCCTTTCGGGCCAAAAAGAGTCAGTTCAACAATTTCGGCCGTCACCCTTTCGATATTGTTTGAGTTGAATCGGGCCGTTTCTAACACTACGGTCTTTATCGGCTGTAAATTCAATGCCTTGGCAACCGTTTGATTGATACACGTAAAACGAGCACCGCCATCAAGATATACATGAATTACGTTTTGGGAACCGTTTTTACTTGCAACTTTGGCAGGAAAACATGCCATAATTATACCATCTTCTTCTTGTGAGTTTGCCAAGTGAATCTGGACAGGAGCTACTGTGTTCATGCTATCAGCTTCTGTTTCTGTAGTTTCCGGACTTTTGTCCGATAGTTCTTCTGGGAATGATGCATGTTGCTGTGCAGTCCCTACATTGTGCTTGTTCCAGTCTGGGCACAGGGCAGAGTTGTGCTTGGTACTTTTGCAATAGTAACATATTTTTTCGCGTTTACATAATTTGGCTAAGTGATTTGGTGCTAAACATTTAAAACAAATTTTTCTATTTCTGGCAATTTCTTGTCTACGAACAGCACTGCGAACCGCGTCGCAGGAGTCACTGTAATGGCCGGATTTGTTGCAAACCACACAGTTGTAGCGAGGAGGATGCATGGTTGATTGCAACAATGCTGCAGTAGGTAAGGTTGGCATACTGGCGCTAGCTTTGTCTTTTCCATCTTTTTTTTGAGCTTCAGTGTGCGGATGATGACACTTATGCAGCTTCCACAAAATCTCCAAAAACTCTGACATTGACAGGCAAACCAAATCTTTATCCTTGAAAACGGCCATTTCAGCAGCTTTTTGGTATAGCCATTTGGGAAGTTTTTTTAACAGAAGCGGGACGTAGGCCGTGACAGCAGCTGAAGTCACTCCCAATCGTGTTAAAGATGTAGACAGTGCTCGAACTTCATCAATAAAATGTTCTAGATTGCTTAAATTGTCTTTGACAAATGCAATAGTTCCCAGTGCTTCCCAGCCAGCAGCTAACAAAACGTTTTTGTCACCGTATGTTGTATGCAAAATGTTAACTGCCTCCGAATAACTGTCTCCTTGGACACCCAAGCCTTTAATTTTAGCATATGCTCCCGCTTTCAGCACCTGAAGCAAATAATCCATTTTTTGTTTCGGACTGAGATTCGGTTGGGAGTGTAAATTAATGTCAAATGATTCCCAAAAGTTTGCCCAGTCTAGAATGTTCCCAGAAAACGTTGGTAAATTAATTTTTGGCAACTTGGCATAATTTGCAGGTAGATGACTGACAGGTTCAGCCATAGTTGTAGTCGGTGCTGTAGACGGCCGTAGAGTCTCTACTAGCAGTCTCATGTCATCCCGCCTTTCTTGACGGTATTCTTCCTTTTCCCGTCGCCACTCAAGCCTTTCTTGGCGCCTTTCCTCTCGATCTTGTTGCTGTTGGGCGAGCATGACTTTTAAAACATCGAGGAGCAATGAACTTTCGGAAGTGGATGGTGCTGCAGCACCACTAACGTTTGGCGTTGTGTCCCCAGGTTGTGGACTGAAGTCAAACAGCCCAAACGCAGACAAATCACAGTTCATAGATATCAGGTCCGCCCTTTTAACCACGTTCGAATGTAAAAGCTGCGCAGGTAGAGAAATAGTTGAGCAGTCACAACAGTCCCATGAAAAACTCCGGGTCAGGCTTTTTAGAAATTGGAACATGGCATCCGGTAGTTTTCCAGTAGATTTGTTGTTAATACACGCAAAACACCACCATTTCAGACAGGAGTCACAGCTAAGACCGTCTGGGACTGAATTGGAGCAGTAGAAGCATGGCACTATTGTTGACGTTGACATGGTTCAACACAGAACCACGCTCTTTCTACCAGAAAATGTAGAAGCAGAGTTCAAAACAGTTGTAGTTTTTTACTAGAGTAAAAAAAGGTCAGCATATCTCCAGATCGTAATCAAAAAGACGAGTTCGAGTTTCGTTAAGTTTCAAGTTAGTTTGTTCGTTTTAATTTCCAACAAAAGGGATTTGACATTTAAAACTTTGAAATTGCTAGCTATTGCACTTTGATCGTGCCAGACGTATGACGTCATTCGCTTGCTATATAAACCCGCGCAGAGTTTGCTTCGCGGCACTCCTCGGATTGGACCCAAGAGGAGTCGTCGGATTGGACCTAAGCTAGAACTAGTTGGACTGGGACTTAGAGTAGCTGGACTAGACTGAGTTGAAAAATAGTCCGGATTAAGAGTGGACTTAATTTATTGACGCTGGACTGGCTTTGAGTTGGAGGCCCTCGAACCCTGTGGACATGAACGTGGATTTTGATAATGGTTGGAATTAATGATTAATGAATAATGATTAATTAATAAAGTGATTTATTCGTCCCTGTTGATTGTGTTAACTGTGCAGTAAGTAGCAGTAGAACGACGATTACAAACCGTAACTGGCTGCTAGTGTAGAACCAGGGAATAGCATTTAGCACAACAAAGACACGGACTGTATCATAGTGAAGTTGCGGACCCAGTCCCCCAGAAAAGCAGCCGGTTACACAGGTACCCCCCTTAAGCCACGTAATTACTGAAAAAACAACAAATATTTTGTCAACACCATTGTCATTGTATTAAATGGCAGCATTTGATGGTATTAAAAAATCACACTTACCATTTTATCTACCATATACTTCAGCTCCTTGTGCGTCAAAGCAATGAGAAGTTGAAAAATGTCTTGAAAAGTAAAATTTCCAGTTTTAAGGCTAAAGGCAGCTGTTAGCGAAGCATGGTAGCTGTTCCGACGTACTGTTTCGTTACCTATAGCACAAATTGTGACTTTCTGCGTTTAAAGTTACATTTAAAATTGTAAAGCAGGTTTGTCTTGAGTTAATATAGTATGCATATGTTTTTACAAATATTTTTCATAAATTAATATTTTTGCACTTTTTATTACTTAATATTTACTTGATTTCAATTTTTTTATTGTGGTTTGTTTCACATTTTGATTATCTTCTAGCAATTTACTTGCTTTTACAATGACTTTTACTTATTTGTTACTGTGAAAACTAAAATTAGCTTTACTTTGGTGCACAATTTATTTGAAAACAGCCACTTAGTTACGCTTACGTTTACTTCGAAAGTTACAGAACAAATCATAAAATTATTCATTGTGACAAGTGTGGAAATGTAAAATTTTTTAAACAGCCCTAAGAACTCAGACTTCGATAATTTATATGCAAAACTGTAGGAACACATAAGTGGACTTAATTGGGCTATCAATTGAGCAAAGTTTCAACTTTTTTCATTCTTTCTATTTTTTTCAGATTTTCTTAAACCATTGGTTTATCTCAGTTGAAGTTTTAGCAAAACAGAAACCTGTTGCGCTGCAGGTATGAAATTTCAACTGAGATAAACCAATAGTTTCAGAAAATTTACGAAATTCGTAACGAATCAGATATTTTGTAATGCGATAATGCGCAAATCATGCAAAAGTACGAAAAGCCAATGGTTTAGTAAAACCAGCTTTGTGAAATCCACCCTAAGAGTTGCTGTAACATTTAAATAGCTCAACAGGCTGAGTGCTGAATGTATGTCAAATTTAGCATTACACCCAAATTGCAGCCTCTTGTTTTTTCAGTAATTGATACCATTAAAATGTGTTTTAACTTAAACCCCCTTTTTACATAACCTCTATTCGACTTTTTGCAATATTTTTGAAAGTGTCTGTTTTTAGATGTTTACTGTTACCCATACTTGTAGCAGCGCAAATGGCTGTTGGATTTCGCTGGATTTGACAAATTAAATCATAATTAACTGGGTTATGCGCTACAAACGCAACAGTTACATCCGGAAGAAATGGAGTACTGTGGGTATAAGAAATATTCGTTGTTGTTTGTACAATGGTATTCCACGTACGTCCTTTGACTAGATGCAGGTATCTAAATCAAGTTACCATATAATTAATATTAATATAGTTATGACCGGCAAGAAGATCGGTCGATTTTTCTTTCTCTCAGCCGAGACTGAAATTCTGTCAGGGGGCACGTGCAGCGCAAGTTGAGGGACCACGTCTGAGGCGTCCGCACGCTTTTCAATGTGAGTTTTTTCCCTTTTTATAATGTTTTTGTTCAAAATTCTCGCCCACTGTTCTATTTTTGACAACTCATTGCCATTTAGTGTCCATAAATTGTCCATTTTAAATCATTTGATCTAGGGGCAGAGTTAAGACTTGTAGCTAGTTTGTTGGTGACTTTAGTCAAGCCCTGTAGGCTTTGTGTTTTCGACTTGACGCTAGGGCTGAAATGGATCTATCTGTTGAGTGATTTTTAGGCGACTGCTCCGTAAAAATTAGTTCGGAGCTAGGCGTTATTCTCTGAATCGGCGGACTCCTCGCACGTACTGTTGAATTCGCGCTTTGCGCTCTATATGCGGCTTTCGTTAGCCGCCGTTGAAGAGATTAGCACCTCTACTCTTAGCTGAAGTTTCTTATTCTTTAAGCAATTTTGTAAGGCTATTTTTAGGTCCGTTTTCAATTAGTTTTATTGTGTCGTAGAATTTGGGCAACGTAAAAAGGTTCTAAAAGACTAAAGCTTGCCATCGAAAAAATTTTCAGCGACAAACGCTTGCTTTTTTGATAACGAACATTTATGTGTCGATGGCGAACATTTGTTTTTCGGTGACGAAAATTTCGCTCAGATAAATCGGGCCCAATACGTTGTGCGCGGTTTTCTTAAATACAAGGATGGACCTCGTGCGTTTTTTTTATAACGGGGGGAACTAGTGTTTTTGGTAGAATAATGTGTTGTAATTGAGAACTGAATGGCTGATTATCAAACATATTAGTAGTTATATTGTCAAGAAAGTAAAGAAGGATTCTTTCTGAAAGCAAAACCGCATCAACATCAGAATGACCCAAAGGTGGAAAGGAGACTTGAACCACCCATTTCTAAATCTGCAGACCAGTCCTCTACTGTTGTGCTACTGGGCCGATGAGCTGTCATAACTTCCTTTGATTGCTCTAGAAGACCTATTTTAGTTCACAAATGTAAATAACTGTTTGCCAGTTTCACACTGAGCACGCGGGTTCTTGTATCAAACGTCGGTATATTAGAATTACTGTTTAGATTCTGTACAAATTAATTAAATATTTGTTTGAACCTTTTTTACAATTTTTTTCATCTCGGCCTTTTAGCCTTAACAGGTTGATAAGCATTGAGTAGCTGTAGTCTACATTCACTCATTCATACTGACTCAAATGAACATTATGTACAAGATGAAATTGACTTGAAGGCCAACAAATAATTTAAAAAAAAATACCTACATTAAGCTAAATTTATATGTTTAAAAATAAAACATACCGAATTAAGCAGCTGTGATTCCAAATTGCATATACATTTTTCTTAAGAGGAAGATAAACTAATCCGTACGGCACGTTTTTAGTTGTCCAGTTGAATCTGAAACATGCTAAATGTATACAGATGCACATGGGAGAGTTTGAGAAAGGCAAATTTTGGAAAAAACAAGTCCTACCAAGTTTAAAAAAATGGGCAGGCCTCCCCTCAGAGTTGACGTAAAGGGACAACCCTTCTGCTTTGTGCTTAGAAAAAGTGCTCGAAAACTAAAAAATTGCCCCAGACCGGTGTGAAATGCGTCAAAAATGAACAAAAAGTGATAAAACAGCTAAAAGTATCTAAATGTTTCCAAAAATTTTCCCGTATTACGCAAAATTGTTCAAAAAAAATGTAAGTACTTGAAACGTTTGGAAAAAGTCCCCCTAAAATTTTAAAAAATTTGGGACAAGCTTCTCCAGATTGAGAACCCGTGTGCACATATGTTTAGCCTTTTATTTCGTTTTTTCTGTTGTTGTCTGTTAGTTAGTCAACAATGTTTTTTATCTTTATTATTAATTATATTTTTACACCACAACAGTGGCTTTCCTAGTGTTTTTTCATTAAATGGTTAGGTTTTTTGGTAGTTTCGGGCATTTGGCGTCGTTTTTACGGTAAGTTAGCGTCGTAGGCACTATCTTTTGGTCAGGATATTCACATTTCAGTCTCGGACTATGCTATAAAATCCACATTGATTTAGACCGCCTTGTTTACATAACACCTGGATATAACTTGTTCAAGCATTAATAATATAACATACATTTCATTGAATTGTATGCATGTTGGGAATTTTGTCACATGCTAAAGCAATTACATAGCATTAGGCTAAAAGTAATTTGACAATTTGTACTCCTGACAGGCAACAATATTTTTCATTGTCACTTTATCTTTGTTGTGTTTATATTTTTTATGATTAGAAGTTTTGTTTTATAAAATTGTTAAATAATGAATCTTAAGTTAATGTGGTGAGATATTTTGAAATTAATTAATCACGTCCAAGATATACCCAGAGTTTGAGGTTATTCAATCTTCAACAATAAAATATTTCTCAATATTTTGATTCAGGTTAAATGTCCAATTATCTCACATGAGGGCTACAGGTAGTCACTTAAATGTGCAAATTCAGGAGCCATAATTGTCGATAAGGCATTGATGCAAAATAGTGTTTAATGATTTGTCAAAATCTATCAATTGGTAGGTCGCATGGTTACGTAAACAACGACCAGTGGTCAGTACAAATTAAGAACTATTGCTGATTGACTGCTGCGTCGATAAAGACGGTTCAAGTGAAGTATTAGTAAAAAGCCCCACTGTTCTGAGTTTAGTGGCGTCAATTTTATGTATCTACGTCAACGACGTCATGTTTTATGAGAAAATGACATAAGTGTATGTGCTGCACTATTCAAATTCCCAAATTAATAATTATTTTGCTGATAGAAGCATCGATAAATTTAGAATTTCTAGTTTTAAATTATAATTATGAATTAAATGATTTAAAGTAAAAACGCATTAATACTAGCATCAAACAGCAGAAAAATAGAAAATAAAAGTGACTAGCTTAAGTTCATGAAAATCTGCCATTTGCTTTCCGTCAAGAAATGTAATCAAATGGGAGTCAGGATGCAGCTTCTGGCATAAATTTTCCGCAGCGGTATGCAGCAGCTTTTTTCTGTCACCATTTTTATACAAAATATTTTCATCCGCAGCGGTCAAATTTATCTTGTAGTAGCAACTACGGTCCCGCTCTGTCCAACCTGCGGGACATAGGTCTAAAACATAAGTTAATACTACCTGTTAAAAAATTTGTAACAAATTCTATTTATTTCATAAAACGTACATAGCGGAAACAATACAAAAGTATTTTGAACAACAAACTGTCTTTTATTGAAAAAATATAAACATATAATTTTAGAGAAATGAAATGTTTACCTGTTTGCTAAAGGTCTATATTCCTACAAAATATTAATAATTGTTGTTCATTTGCGCTTGCGCAGTATACAAAACATTTGCGAAAAGGCAAATTATTGGGCTCACACTGGCTGTTTTTCTTGTATCGCTTTAGAGTCTCTTTCCTGTGGGTCTTTATTAAATTAAACTAAAACATGTATAATAGCCGCCATTAATACAAAACGTTCAACTTAAATTAGTTCAAGTTAATCACACCCTAATAATTTTATTTAGAAAGTTTCACCCAAGACCAAAAGTATAATTAACAAATTCTTATGTGTATCAAAATTGGGTCAGTTGTTTGTAATTAACATTTCTGATAAGTTCATTATTTTTACTTTGTTTTGCAACTGCTTTTGTACTCCCAATTTAGTTACTATGAGCGGCACCAGAGAATTAACACCATAACCATAAATGCACATAGGGGGGGTAGGGGGGGTATCCACCCTTCCCTGGGTGGGGTCGGCACTCCCCCTCAGACATCCGGCACCCCCCTCAACCCCCCCATCCCCCCTCTGATGGCCAAGAAAGTGAATCAAAAATGCGTAAACAGTTGAAAAATTGCACAAAATTTTTGCCTGCGGCGAAAAAAATACCCCAAAAATGAGTTGAAAACCGAAAAATTCTGAAAACCACCCCACCTTCCGCCGGGGGTCGGGCACCCCCCCTTCGCCGATTCACCCCGTGCATCTATGACCATAACTAGCTATTAACGTTGTTAGACTTTAAACTGCAAGCTTTTAATGACTGTTTTGAAACAAGTCATAAGTACACAACATACTTAGCTTGAAAAAGCTTTGAAAAAAAGCGAAACTCACAAAAGATCTAGCAGCATCAAGCCATAATAGTTTCATTTTATAGTAAGGACTGTAGTTGCAGACAGTGACTGCGGGAAAGACAGTGTCATAAACTAGACGCTTATCTACAGACACGCCAAATTGCAAATATCGCTGCATGTGGTGACCGACTGCGTAAACACCAATCATAAGCGTGCACGTCGCCAGCAAAAAGCAACCAAGACGAAAAGTTTGGTACTTATTGTTTCGGAATTTGATCAGGTGTAGCTAAACAAATCAAGTTGTCAGTCTGGCAGCTTTACGTGTTACGAGTCAGTAAATTATTGAATGAGTAAAATGTTGGGTTCTACCGCTGAAGCCTAAGCCTCAGCTGAATCAAAAATCAAAATAAAAACCAGCTTTCAAAGCATCGCATATTTTTGACATCTGCGTATTCACAAGAGACACATTTTCTAACAAACGGTGGGACGTCAATTATAGACAAAGGAGAGCACATTAATGTGCATAATTTTTAAGACAAAGTTGTTGGTTTCCCACAGAACCATGTCTTCACAACAAAAGCAAATAGTGTTAAATAAAGTTAAGTTTAGCACAGCAGAAGTATTGCGGGGTTGACACGCCAAACTAATATCATTCGTGTTTTTTTGTCCTTTAAATTCAGCATTTTTCACTTAAAAAATAACTAACACCAACAATAGGGAAGAGTATTACACTCTTTCCTACTCTAGCTACTCGGCCCGAACGACGTTCCGGGCGAAATAGCCCTTTTACGCCTTGACTTCAGGGGGGTGCCCCCTTCGAATCAAGACATGTCTTGATTCCAGGGGGAAACCCCCCCTTGTTTTAGCACACTAAAGGGTGGTGTTTTGATTTGAGGGGGGAGGACTATCGCCCCCTCGTTTCAGCACACTACCAGCTCAGCACAGAGTTTATTCATACTCTTGCTAACACATAGTTGCAGCAAATGCAAGTGCGATAGGAAAGTTTGGCGGGAACGACCCAAAGATACTTACTGACCGTATTTTTCATTTACTTATAAAAGTCTCTATGTAAATAATCGTGTTTTGTTCATTTAAATATTTTCTAATAAACCAATCTATGGTAAAATGTTAACTTTTTTAATGACATAATAAATTTGTAAAAAATAATATGCTTACCGTCAACAGTTTGAAATTTTGACGTGTCATGCTCGTTATTTTAGTGTCTGGCTAAGTTTTGAAATAAACAAATTACATCAACTTAGTAAGATGTTACTTAGACATGCAGCGCTACCGAACAGGTGGTAAACTAAACTTTGTGACTGAACTTTTCAGTTCGTCAGCCAGTAATTTTTACATGACTGAGAAACTTAATTTAGCACAACTGTTTAAGACAAAGCTTAGCTAACCGGACGAGTTTGGATAATTGAAAACTGGAATAATTAGTACTTAGTCGGTCGCTGAGTGTTAATGCCTCATTCAACAAACTTAGCAAATAACTCTTTACTCTTTTTCAAAGTCTATCAAAATTTTAGATATGTTCAATAAGCTAGTTCCGTTTTGGCTACAACTAAAACAAGCTCCCTGTTGAGTGAGGAAAGGTACAATGTGAGACCGCAATGTCAATATTCCAGAGGATTATTAAACGCGGCCATTATTTGCGGATAAGTTTACAGATTTTTACACATTTACTGATGAGTAGTTCCAAAGCGAACTCTCAAAAATAGCAAATAATTACAAACACATTGTAAAATCAGATAAAAAGAATCAACTAATCATAAACAGAATCAACTTAAAATTTTCAAATCAATTTCTCAATTCAATAAAAATTTGATATTGTGCAGTGCTTATGTAATACAAAAAGGGTTATGTAATGCAAAAAGGGTCTCACCGAGATATGAACTCGGATCGCAAGATTCGAAATCCAGAGTGCTAAGGGTAATAGATATCAAAACACGTATTTATTACGTAATGTGAATTTGAACAAACTAAGTGTATGTCTACATAAGCAGTAAGCAAACTATGACGTAATAATAGTAAGCTACAATTATGCACAATATTATATGTAATTGAAACTGAGAACTTGGAGGGCAAGTATGTAGCACTGCAACCTTCAGATCACTTGACCTGAGTTTGATTCCTGACATTAATTCTGAGTTGAAATTTTTCATTGCGAAACAACCAGCCAGTCTTTACTTGGGTCATAAGTAAATTCGCATTTCCTGCCAGCGCAGTGTAAATTAACACTACGAAATCGACCTAGCCGATTTAACGTGGGAGCAAGAGAAAGTGAATATAGTATATACGCGGCCCCTGAAGGGACAGCGTAAAAATCACGATTACTATTTGATTTTATACACTAAAGGTTAGGCCCCTTCAAAATTTTGACTCCGTTACATGTATGGTTCTGGGTAGATCGTGAAACCCTCTAGTTGCAGAGAGCCAGAAAACGCTGAGTAGGCTTGAAGTGATTTAAGTAGGCTTGAAGGCCTACATGTGAATGTGCTCCGTCCTTGAGGTATTGGACTCGCCCCGGGAGCATAGGTACCGACCAGAAATCGTTGCAGGATCGCAACGTGGTTCGAAAGGGGGAGACTGTTGTGAATGAGAAGTAGGGCCTATGAGACTCGGCCTCGGGGGCTGTGGTGTAGTGGTTAGCATTTTTGTCTTCGAAGCAGGCGGCACGTGTTCAATTACCGGCGCCTCCATTTCTTTCTTTCTAAATTGGGGCATTAACTCTTTCAACACTAGTACACAAGTAACCACAACAATCAAGGAGGCAACACTTTATTAGCACCAATCGTTAAAACACGGGAGAACTCTTCTTAAACTTAGGGAAGGCGTTACATACTGTTTCTAACTCCGCCCATTTGTTCAATTTCCATTCAGAGGAAATGTAGCTAGTTAGTGAAAGCTTAGTCAGTTAAGTATTAGGTCATACGCATGGTAAATGCAAAAAGCTATACAGTAAGAACTTGAACGAATTAGTTTATGTAGTTCAGTGCATTTTCTAGTTTACTTTAAATTTAGGTAAATTTGAAGGTTTCTTACTATACCTGAGGGGTACAGAAAAAATTGTCTTCAGTCGTAAGAATAAATTGATGCTGAGCATCAGCGACATTTTGAATTAGCATTTATGGTTACGCAGCGCTGTAACATGCCATCGATGTCTGTTAGGTTGGCTAAATGTGGTCGTTATAGCTTCTTAGTCCAAGTACTTTTGAACTACAGAATCGCACACATAAAGTTCAAAACGTCTAACAAAGCTTTTATTTCACATGACAAAGTTTGTAGTTGATTTTCATATCCCTATATTTTTTAATTTATTTTCTTAGTTGCAGCAGCACTTTCGACAAAGTTTAACAAGCATATCTCCAAAGATGAAACAGAATTCGTATATTGTGACAAA
The DNA here is from genome assembly GCA_030248245.1 of Trissonchulus sp. WLG1_4. Classification (NCBI taxonomy): domain Eukaryota; kingdom Metazoa; phylum Nematoda; class Enoplea; order Enoplida; family Ironidae; genus Trissonchulus; species Trissonchulus sp. WLG1_4. Next base: position 62,920 of record JASANF010014750.1, on the reverse strand, counting down.
AGATCCTCCGCTGAGTACTCCAACCACTCCGCCAAAGTTGGCCACCATTTGGAAAAACTAAAATGGCAAGCAAGTTTGAATTGATAACAAATTTCAGACGCCACAACGTACCATTACGCCTACTAGGAATTGACTAATGCTAAATTTGCTGGCAGCGGCAAGATTCGAACTGAGACTTCCAAAATGTCTAGTGAGTTTCAAAATGTGTTCAAAAATTGCTTGTGAAAACATCAACCCTGACTACATTTTTCTTGGCGTAAAAGATCAAGTTTGACTTGTCACATTTTGTGTCAAATTAAACAGAAGCAATCCTAGTTGTGAAACTGTATGTATTTGTATTATCTTACTTCATAGGCGGGTTTTTCGGACAATAACGTGTAAGAAGCCGTGTTGAGGTAAACGTTAACAATAGTGGTGTTGCTGAAACGTACACAGCATGGATTAAATAAATTTCAGCTCTTCTTAAATAATGATAAAATATATTGAAATATATTTTCTAAACAATGTTAGTTTGAAAGAATTCAAAGATGCACGGGAGGTATCGGCAAGATGGTCTACCAATTTAACTCATTTTTGGTGCACTTTTTAAGCCGCAGCCGCAAATGTGTTTTGATCTGTTGATTTTTCACTCAATTTTGGCACCTTTTGGGCAAACACAAGTGAGGATAGGAGGTTGAGGGGGGATTTTGCCCGCCTAAGGGGAGGCGGGGTTGATACTAACCTACCCCCATCTATGTGCATCTATGCAAGTGTCATGGTTTTATAGGCTCCATACCTTGAATTTTTTTAGACTCTTCAGTTGAACAGATGTTTTTTTAAACGAGCCTCATTCACATTTTGACAAATTATTAGCACAAAATTTATTCATTGGGGTGTTGGTAGAACCTTAATAATGTCAAAATGAAGGAAAGTAGTTGGAAATGAAAGTCTATCTCCACTCTATAAGCATTAACTTTCATTTTATAGTAGCTGTCGCGTGTAAGCGCGCACAGGACACAGGATTTCACCCCCCTAAGCGCTATTTGCGCTATTATTTTGGTCCAGCTCAAAAACGCCCCCCACCCCTTAAAAAACACCCCTCACCCCCCTCCGCTATTTGCGCTATACACGCTACTACACATACCCCCCTCCCTCCTCCCCCTCTCCCAAAAATTTAAAAAAGAATTCTTAAATTTTGATTTAAAAATGCCTGTTCTACAAAAATGCATAAGAAACTTAGTGACTTGCCAAGAAGAAAAAATTCAGTAAAGTTTTACCATTTGAATAGTTAAGGTCTATACACTTCATCAGTTAGACGCTCAGAAAATCGACATCCGGTAACTTCGCTGATACTTTGATACTTGGGATGGGTTAAAAAAGAATTAGCTAGTACTTTGCTCAATTGTTAGCCCATGTGAGTCTATTTTTTTATGCTGCAGTTTTGCATATAAATCACCGAAGGCTGAGTTATTAGTGTTTAAAAAATGATGTACGTTTGCACCTTGGTAACGTCGAATGTTTTATTTTGTGCTCCAACTTTCAACAAGGTAGTTGTAGATAAGCGAATTATAAATAAACACTAAGCTAATTAAATCAACGTTTTGAACAGTTTATTTAGTTTTGCCAGAAAGTGTATATTGCATGTTATACACTCAAAAATTATACTGACCCGAAAGTACAGTATACATGTATCATCTAAAAATTGTTTAGGTTCTAAACATGGCTTAATTGTTTGCATGATTATAAATTCACGTTAACTTTCCCCATTCGGTAGTTTTGGAATACGTTTGTAATGAAGTTACTACCCGTAGCCTGGTATAACTTTAACAGAAGGAAGAGGTTAATCTGTACTAAAAAAGTGCTCGAACACCTTTGGGCGTAAAAAATAATTTCACGTCTTACAAACAACAAGTCAAACCTGAAGGCATGAATATACTGGCAATGAATAAAGTGGACGTACCTTAATTGCCCATTTTTCTAAAATTAATAAGTTGTAACATTTGTGTAATTTGTGTTTGCAAAAGTACAAACCGGGTTATTTAAGTTTTACAATAAACAATGTTTTACAATAAAAACAATAAAACAAAAGCAAAATAACAAACCCTTTCCCACACTTACGCAGTTATTAAATAAAGATAAAAACTATCAGTAATAGTAACTAACTAGGCCGCTTAGCTGTTTCGCTATTTGTAAATTTTAGCAATTCTGTGGCAACTTTTTTAATCCATTTCAACTTTGCTCAATGTTTAAAACAGCTTTTGAGCCGAATCTGAATTGCAACAATTTTCAACCATTTTTTCTGTTTTGATTGCTGCTTTTCAAATTTACATTAATTTGGTTAGATGCTAGTTGTGCAATTTTTGAATGATTTAATTCAATATGAACTAAACTTTCAAGAAATAGATTGATTTTAATTTAAAGAAATTGCATAAACACGATTTGTTATTTTCAATTTGCATCGAAAGTTACCGGCCACACGTTGTCACCATAGATGCAGTTTCTAGTGCAAAATGTAAAAAAAAACTTTAGTTATCTAATCGAAATTGTGAATTGTCATACCTGTGCCTTGTCAATGTAATAATTTGATGTTCGGGTTGTTTCGAAATAACCGTACCTAAAAACAAAATTATTTTTACATATTTCAATGACTGAAACCAGACTGTCACTGTCAATTTGCACTAATAGAATTATGCGTGCTATGAGTAAAATGAAGATACAAGATATCTTTAAGATACAAGGACGATCAAGGTAAACGCGTTAAAGGACAAATAAAGACCAGCCTATATATTGAAAAAAAGTAGGCATAAAAAGGGGTAATGTTCTTTCACCGGTGTCTACCTTAACCTTACTGCATTCTTACTGTAGGCTATACTGCGCATCCTATTCTACTTTATACTTAGCTTATAATTATCGAATCTACCTACGTACAAAAAACACGGCTGCAGAGTGTTAAGCAACAGCTGCATTGAGCCTCTTGACTCAAAAGTTACGTTTTTATTTGAGCTGAGCAAATCACTTCTAAGACGCGACAAACAGTGTTTTCCAGTGACCCTTATATAACAAGAAACATTGCGATGGCAACTGTAAAAAAGTACACTACTACGGTCACTGTTCATTGATTATTGATTTCGAATTTTATACACAGACAATTTTATTTCCAAAAGGAACAAAAAACGAGCTAGAAACTGTCTAAATACAAATGCTAAATACTATGGGTTTTATGGTTTTTTTCAATAAATACCCAGGACTGCGTGGTTGACGGTTAACTTCAGAGTACATTTGACTTGTACCACAGTCCAATATAAAAATGCTTATATAGAGAAGTCTCATATATCACCCAAATAGCACTCAAATAGCGATTTTTATACAATTAGTTAACACCAACGTGATTTCCGTTTATAGCGAGATCGTGAAGCTCATACAATAAATAACGTTTATAGAGCGACTAGCGCAATTATATCAGACGTTAAATTAAACTTTGCCGCCACCACTGTACCGGCATGGCCAGGGACAATCGCAGTGTTGTTGCCACGCCGTCGTATCGGACTCGTATGGACCAACTCTTTCCCAAACGCACGTCCCTGTAACTCATGCATTGTTATGCAAAAGTATTTATTTAAATACAGCTATATTACTGTAGCTGTATCTAAAGCTGTATTCTTTCGTTGTACACAAATTGGACTTTTGTGTTACACAAATGGACACTTGTGTCCTTACACCAAAAGGTTTCCTCTCGGCGAAATATGAGTATAGATTGGCACCAAAAAATTATAGGTTTATTAACTGGTTTTATAAAAATTTAAATGTTAACCAGATTATGAAATTATTTGACAATTAACCGGGTTAACTTATTTGGCGGCGCCAGACTGGAACAGTTCCGACATGCTGATATTCTGTCAAATTCTCTAGTACTATATTTTTCACCCATTTGTGTCAGTTGTTCTCAAAATTTTGAAATTACACATGATTTAAATTTCAGTTGCTTGTATTATGATTCTACAAAGTATACACAGTATGCCGAAACCTTGTTTACATTTTATATATGCTCCAACCTTTACTGCAACTATTATGTTTATTAATCAGGGGCTTCAACCATTGAAGGCTAAGGAATAAAACTATTAAACATGATATTAAAATAATTTATGGAAATTAAGTTCACTGGTTTAAAGTAACATTCCTTACAGTTATTTGACTTTTCAAAACACGAGTAAGCGCGTTTTGTTGTATTTGGGTGCGGAATTCTATTGTCATAACATCCGCAGGTACTCATCACAATTTTTTGGTAGCAAGATAAGTAGCAAGCCTGCAAATAGAAACGTTGTTAAATTTGTCAAAAAAGCAAATAAGTCGAACACTGCGCCAGTTTGCAATGTCATCAGTTCATTGTGACTACGCTGTGCACTCAACCGTTCATACTTTGGTGTCGACCCCTGGCAGTCATATTTTCCAACAACTGCCCTCGCAATTCAAAGGTTGTACACAGTTCTTAAGGGCCATTGTAAGTAAAATTGTCAAGTAAACATACTATTTACAACTTAAAAAGATTTACGACAGCTTTGCATTTTTCCAGTAGCTTAAATGGTAGAGAACTGTCTGAAAATCCAGCTGTTATCCTAACGCTTACGATCCTTACCCGACCGCTTGTTAGTTTTATTTGGAGTTTTAACTTCAGTAGTTTAATTTGAAATGAGTATGAATGCATTTTCATCGTGGTTTGCAACCCGGCAATTGTCGTCAGTTATCCACATGAAGAAGCAATAACGGATATTATGAACGACTTTTTTCTTCAAATGTGCTGTCGGGATCAAATCGTAACCCTGATTTAAAACCAGAACACAAAACATTTTAAAGAACAGGACAGAAACTTTAAAAAGTGACCACACTGAAGTTTGTCAATACCTTCATACCTCAATAGAGTAAGATCCTTTTGGATAGTAGTAATCCGCATCTTTTGTGGGAGTGTGACTGCAATATCCGTACGAACCACCAAGCATGTTCTCTTCAATCTAAATAAATACATTGCCATAGAAATTATAGCTAAAAACTCAAAACTCATAATTATAGCTAGTTTGAACGCATATATTCTTAGAAAACAGTCACAATTATACTGTACAACCATTGTTAAATGTTCAATTTACTTATCGAAGAACTTGTGTCGTATCTACTTTGGTTGTTTAAAATTTAATTCGATAAAATGTAGACGAAAAGTCAATAGCCCATGTGTTTTGATGAAATACAAACATTGTTTCCAAAAACGTTCTACTATAAATTATGTAACGATATGTTAGATCACCGTTGTTAGCCGACAAAACAGCAGACTATTTAATGAACCTATACCATATCCTATATTTGGGTGTTCATTACAAAACGTTCTGATTATCACAACACATGCTAACATTTTGCACTTGCTGCTGCAAGGGTTTAGAAAAATTATTTTCAGTATTTTTATAAAAAGTTTTGTTTTTATTCTTCAGTACAGTTTTCTGAAGGTATGAATTTTTGCTTCTACTGCATTTTCTTGAAACTTACATACGTAGTCCCGAATGAGGTCACTGTTTTAGCAGAGAGAAGATGACCTTCTACCAAAGGCACCGGTTTTTCGTTTGCATGATGCAAAATTAGTTTTAAGCCGTCCCTTGAGTTCCAGAAACTTCCCGCATTTGAAGCGTTTATCAGCAATTTTAGACCTAATATAGTATAAACTTACTTAAAAGTCAAATTGTAAAGATATATTGTTCTGGGCTTCTAATTTGTATGAGCGCGCGAATATAGGTTTCGTTGTATGGACCGCATGACTAAATCAGTGCGGCGATCATTCACAGCTCTGACTACACTGTGTACAAACCCCAATTAAATTGCAAGTTGCACTAATTCAGGGCAAGTATATGCATGTCCAAAGCAGTAATTACGCCATGGAGTAGTGAACCGAGGTTAGACTCACCGTAAATTTCTCCAGGCATTACACTGGCTTTTGCTGTGTAAGTAAAACAGAACCCACTATTTGGATCATAAAATTGTTTTAGTGACATGCTAAAACAAAGTTTACATTATTACTATGCAACGCCATTGCAAAGCAATGGTGTTGAACAAAAGGAAATCATGCTATGCAGGTTTGGCATAATGTATTAAAACACATAATTGTTGTTTAATATATTCGCTAAATTAAATTATTATACAAATTAAAACAACATATAAAACAAATTTTAGATTGACAAAAATAAAAAATACCAATCCATCAAGGCCACTGGCTTTTAAAGGATATATAACTGGCATCCACAAAAATAAAAGTTAGTAAAATCAAGCGCATTTTTGTGAATCTAACAATTTAACAGTTTTGAAGATTCTCTGCTTATCCCACTTAGATTAGTACTTCGTCAAATGTACCCGCCTTTTTACAATTTGACCAACTGCAGATAAACCAAGCAATTCAAAACGCAAAGATACATTGTGAAAAATTGTAAGAAAAAATGTAAGTGTCCCACAAAGAACATATTTTTTAGGTGGGGATTGGTATAACGGATTCTTGAATCTGTGATTTGAAGTGTAAATTTAGGCAATTTTAATTTTGTAGAATGTCATGACGGCTGTGTAAGTCAACCAAACTATAAAAAAGCGAGCCTTCCTTTATTGAGCGTTAAAGTTTATTTTCAATATTCTTAGCTAACCAACCATTATCTTTTCTTTATGGCAAATCTAGTCTAAAATATTTATAAACATTAGATTTACGCAGTCTTGCAAGCGGTTGATCCCAGAAAGCATGACAAAATGAGATGGGATTCGTTTATGTGACCATTCATTGGAAAATCTGCCGTGTCGCGTTGTATTTTCATAAAATGGAAAAACAAAGGCAATAATTTCGGAAAGGTAGGCTGCAATTAAAATATTTATATAATATACATTTTTAATTCGCTTATAAGTCAACAACCAAATTGACGCTGAAAACTTTTTCTTGATAATAAACAACCATTTACCTTCATACAATCATAAATTTGCAAAAGTTCCGTCGCTGTTTTTGGAAAACGTAGCTTTCGTTTTCTTGTTAAAATCTCCAATAGCAAAAATTGAAAATTGAAGTTAAGGCAAAATCAAAGTATAAAGCCTGTTTCACACTTAGGTGGAGCACTGGAGCACACGTAGGGCGCCCCATGCGGTACCACGTGGCGTGCTTCAAGGGGCACCAAGTGGCATCGTGTGACACCCCATGGGGTCCACCTCAGGGCATCATGTGGCATCGTGTGACACCCCATGGGATTCCCCAAGGGGACGATGTGGCATCGTGTGACACCCCATGGGGGCCCCTGGGGCATCATGTGGTATCGTGTGACACCCCATGGGTTGGCTCATGGGGCGCCATGTGGCACCGTGTGGTGTTCCCCGGGAATTCCTTAGGGGAAACATATCAACACGATGGGGCATGGACGCACCGAGTTTGAATTTGTAGGCACACTAGCTGTCAAAATACCGAGATTTTGGCATATGTGTAAGAATTTATAAAAATAGTGTAAATTTTGTATCTTAGTCGGATAGAAATCATGAGTTATGTATTTTTAGAAGCCATAACAGACTAACCAAATGTAAAAAAATTAACTCAAATGATTTCGTTTAAGCCTTAAAACTGTCCTTCAAGCAATTATATAAAGTCACGTGATCATCAACAGCGCCCATTCATTGGCTGTTGCATGTGATGTGAAAAAACGCAGCGAGCGAGCGATTCTGATTTTCCTCACGTGGGGCGCCCCATGCGGTGTCACACGATGCCACATAGTGCCTTTCGGGGCACCCATGGAGCGTCATGTGGCACCATGGGGTGCCTCAAAGGGCACCCTACGTGTTTCTTCATTGTGTGAAACAGGCTTAACGTACAAGTTATAATGAATGAAGTGGGGTAATTAGCGAGCGATTAATTTAGTTTGACAATGCACGATTGCTTATTCTAATCAGTTTTTGAAAAAATCCTAGATTTGTCTAGGTGACTTGTGTGTCTTTTGCGACCAGAAGGCTGATCAGCCGATTTTTTGCAATAAAAAAGAAAAGAAAAGAAAAATTTCAAACAGAACACGGCTTCGATTACATATTACATAATAGAATACAAAATAAAGCAATCGAAACCGGAAATGCATAACAACAAGACAGTACCAAAACAAAGTATTGAAACAAAAGCAAAGCAAATATATGATGAAAATAAGAGGCGTAGGAACAAACGATAAACAAAACAGACTATATATACATTCTAAATAAATTGTTGGCAAAAAGAAATTAAAAAATAAGAATCAGATAGATCTAGAACAATAGCACATATGAACTTTTAAAAATCTGCATAACTTATGCTTAGCCAACACCCTTGATTGAAAACTAGCTACATTTCAGACTCTAACAACCCTTCTAGGCAAATAATTCATGAGTATTAACAACACCATTTGAAAATAATTTATGAGTATTAACAACTTAATTCATATAATATATTTAATATATATAATTCATATAATTCATATAATTCATAATTTGTCATAATTCATATAATATATTTAATTTACCCTATAGTAGACACGATTATAATATATAATTTATGAGTATTAACAACACCATTTGAAAATGGAAATCTAAATAAAAACCAGGATGCGCTAATTTATACTATGAATCCTGGTACCATGATCTTAAGGAAATCAAAACCGAACATAAGGAGGAAATTTATTCAAACATTCAAATTCAAAATATATATAATAATTCAATAAGGACATAACATTCAGAATTTTATAGGTTAAAACCATGTCACGCAGCAGCCATAGTAACTTCAGGCTAGTTGCAGTATTCTGCATCGATGAACATAATCTAAAGCCTCAAGGTCGGGAAATAACAGACAAAAACGCTTTTGAACTGCCTCGTTTCATTTAATTTAACATTAAAAAATTTTGTGGTCTTTTGTGACAAAGTTACTTTTTATCAAATACAAACACTCGGTTAGCTTTTTTAGCAACTTTCGCCACATGCTCCAAAATTTTGAGATTCGTAGACATATAAATTCCCAAGTCAGTACAGGTATTAACCGTTTTCAAGTCTTGATCAAAAATATAGTAAAAGAAACGATCATTATTTTTACCTAAACACAAAATCCAGGACTCGTCAATTGAAATATTTGATTGCAGTTGCTGAGACCAGAAACTAAATTCATCTAAAACCTGCTGTAACATAGTATTTTTTGACGCCGGCAAAGAACATTTTTGAGTCATCTGCTTACTATAAAGAATTGTCATTAGATAATAGATATAGCATTATTAACATATGCTAAAAATAATGTTCGACCGCAAAGAGAGCCCTGCGGTACACCACTACAAATGTTAGTCCGTTCAAAAACACTATCTCTAATTTTAACCAGCGTCCTTCGATTCAACGAAAACGCTGCCGTTCTTAAGTTGAGAATGTAGGGCTACCCCCTACCTGAGGCGGGTTTTCCGGCACTAAACTTGTCGAAATGATATGGAAAATATAACATCGGTTTCGTATCTTCACGTCTGAGAACTCACGAACTCACACTTTCAGCAGTTTCCAAAATTTCGACATTAGCGAATAGAATAGCTCTCTGCACTGCGCTTGTGCACTTCCAAGATAATAGAAAGGCTGCCAGAAACTTTTTGCTTATCTGTGCTAGCTTGCGAACGTCGAAAATGATGACGTGTTGCGTCAGTAGAAATATATATCAACATTTCGAAATTTCTCTTCATATTTTAACTGTAGCGTCCGAATTTGTTAATTAAATTTAATAATTCAGTATTTTTATAAATTCGCAATTATATTTAAACGGGGGAGCTAACCTGAATGCTATTCGGCATGAAACCAAAATTTGAATTCTACTCATGTGTGGTTTGGCTTACCACTGTCGACGAATTTCTGAAGACGGGGGGTGGCACCGGTGTGCTTGAACAGGGGCTCGGTATTTAGGCGCCGCGTGCCGTTGAGGACTAGGGCTAGGTCCACCTAAGCTTAGTGTATGTTTTAGCTTAAATTTTACTTGCTTTCGCCCTGTTATAAAATTGTCTGTTGTTATTTTTAAAAATAAAAGTTATTTTCACCAATAAAATGTTGTCCTTTTAATTTTTGTACGCTTTATTTTTGGACCCTCGTAGGGTTGGAAGGCCTTGTAGTTGTAGTGTGTGATTCCCTGTAAGACCCCAAACCTAGGTAAGGCTTTGATCTGAGCGAGTTTGAGCTGTTTGCTCCGGTCGACAAACGTTATTCTGCATTCCACTTGGGCTCGGGCGCACGGTCATTTCTGTCCCTCGGCCCTCGCCTTCACGGCCTAAATTCCAACAACCCCGTTGTTTGCAGCATAACACTTAATCGAGCGCTTAGATTAACCTTTAGTTAGATGATGGCTAACCACTATTTTTAAAGAACGATTAGTTAATAAATGTCTAAGCTTGCATTTAACCACTAGAATTAATTAGTTTAACAGACAGTTGGTTGGCATTTAGACTGTTTTTTGAGATCTAATAATTTATTGGCAAAGTCACCGCATTAGTTCAGTAAATACTTCTGATTACGACGGTGTAGTCTAGTTGCCTGTTAATCGTCAGCTCGTAAATCAATTGACATCAATAACACAGCGTTTTAATTTGGTTTAGTGTATTTTTAGCGTGCTATAACCTGGTTATTCCGGCACGCTGTAGCGTGCAACCTACTTATACTGCACGCTGCAGAAATAGCAAGAAAAGTTAAGACAAGATCAATCGAACCACCGCCATGAAATACGCGGTTTACTAATCCATCATCTTAACCACTAGGCCACTCCAACACTGACATCAAATTGCATAACTTTTGTCGAATAGACAGCGGCAATGTAGTGGACTGCGTTTTGCACTGTGTGTATGCTATAGCTGCTGCTCTGTATGTATTGCTATAGCTAGGTACGTACGTACATTCAGTATACATGTGACAACTACCAAAGTGGCCAGGTTATTTGCAGCAAGGCTGTAGTCTAATGGATAAGGTGTCTGACTGCGAATCAGAGTATTGTGGGTTCGATCCGCCAAAGTCTTGAAATTTTTTATTTTTATTATCAGTAAAAACTATGCGTAAGTATTTAAAACCAAACCAACTTATAGCACTGTTTGTTGTGCTAAAAGTAACTGATACGCATGTGTGAAACGCTCGTGCAGGTGCACTCGTGCGCTTCGCGCACTCGTGCTTCTGCACTCGGAGTTTCACAGAACATGCGTATAAATCACTTATAGCACGCCAACCAGTGCCATAACCCATACTTGTGTGCCGTCACAAGTTTTGGCCAACAGACACGCACACACAATAGACACAACAGCGCTGCATCGACTTGCTGTCTGTATACTATGCAACACTGCACTAAGGTAAGACCTAGGTATTTGCTCTGTTACAGAGCTTACCCTAATGTCTCGTATACGCGGAGGCTGAAGCCGAGCCGCCGCGTAAAAATGAATAATTAAATAAGTAATTTCGTGACTGCCATGTACAGGATAGCACGTATCAAACAAACGTTTTAGTTAATACTTTATAATCAGTGACCGACCACAAAATTTGTTAAACAAATATTTCCAAAACACAAGTTTTAACAGTTTCACGATATACTTCAATCGAAAAATTAAATTCTCTAAAGGACACAAAAATTACGGTTTTATAAATAAAACTGTTAATGCATTCGTGACGTATCTCCACGTAGAAAAAATGTGAAACAATTGTTAGAAAAAAATATGCACAAAATGAATTTAGACTAGCCCACGTTTTTCAGAAATTAAACCACCAAACAGCCTTCCACAATACCGCTTGTTTTTCTCGAAGCTCTGCAAAGCTTAGTCATTCCGAATTCCACACACTTAGAATATGCTTTCTTGATGTCATTTTGTACTAAGAAAAACACCTGTTTATCAGTTGATGTCAAACACGCATTTATCGCTTAATCAAGGACAAACTCAACCGTTTTTCAAGAATTTCACCCAATGAATTTCAATTCTTCTACTTCAATAATGTGATTGTTCAAAACAGTTGGGCTTTTGATTTGCAAAAAAAGATTTTGTGCACGTTATTGTCATTGTATTGACTGGCAGCATTTTAGTGGGATAAAAAATCATACTCACCATTTTAGCTACCGTATACTCTAACTCCTTGTGCGTCAAAGCAATAAGAATTTGAAGAATGTCTTGGAAAGTAAAATTTCCAGTTTTAAGGCTATATGCAGCTGTTAGCGAAGTGTGGTAGCTGTCCCGACGTACTGTTTCGTTAGCTATAACACAATTAGTGACTTTATGCGTTTAAAATTACATTTCAGTTTTGTTTTAATTAGTATTATGTATATGTTTTTACAAATATTTTTTTACGGATTTATATGCTTTACACTTTTCTATTACTCAACATTTAGCTGATTTTGATTTTTTAATTGTGGTTTATTTAATATATGTAATAATTCATTTCTGCTATCTCTTAGCAATTTACTTACTTTTATAATGAATTTTACTTATTTGTTAATGTGAAAAGTTTACAATAAACGCTGAACTTTGTGCATATTGCCAAAATGGCCAACTTTTGCTACTTTTAGTGAGAATTAGTTCCATAATATGCTTAATTTAGATGCTCATCTAATACTTACTCTTACTCAAGTTACTCTCTTACTTAAGTTTTTAAGGTTCTGCTGAAAAGTTGTCAGTTTTTAGAATGCAAACAACTTGTAGTTTCTAATACGCGACTACACAGTGTCAAACTATATAAAAAAATATGTGTTTAGACGATGATATTGAGTCGATAACTGAGATTTTAAAAAAGCGGTTGAGTTGCTGTAATACTTAGATGTTTCAACTGACTGAGTGTTCCGACGTATGTAAAGATTTACACATGCCCCCAAATTGGAGCCTCTTGTTTTTACAGTGCCTGATATATTGTGTTTTAATTAAAACCCCCTTTTACATAACCTCCCCTTCGAGTGTTTGCATTATTTTAGAAAATGTCTGTTTTTGACTCTCAGAGCACCATCAATTTTACGTTTACTGTACCATAATTTAAAATGTATACAAATAATTTGTGCTAGTTTTTGACTAAGGGCCTATTCCTTTACCGGATTAAAGGGTTAGTTATAATCGGACTAAACAGTTTAAAAGTTATGCTTAAAAGTGCCATTACAAAACCTCCGGATTAAACGGACTTAACTTTTAGCGCGCTGCTTTTTAGTCACACTAAATGGACTTATTTATGCACGCTAATGTTAAGCGTGCATGTTAAGTCCGTTTAGTCCTGAGTTGTAGTTTGGAATGGGGTTAGACTAAAATTAAGCCACTGACTTATTTTAACTCTTTTAGTCTGTTTAGTCCGATTTGTCATTCCAAAACCTAGGACTAAAATAAGTCCAGTCCGTTTAATCCGGTGAAGGAATATGCCCTCAGTTTTGCTCAATGTTTGTTGTAGACACATGCATAAAATTAAGAAACTTAGCAAAACGGTGTCGGTTGTTCTTGACAATAAAGTAAATTGGCCTACTGTATTTACAGATTGTTAACTTTGGCGCACTGTATTTAACTCGTGGCAATTAAAATAAGAAAATTTTAACATGTGAATAAGATCAAAATCTAAAAAAAAACTTACTTTTTGGCCAAATGAAGTTTCTTTAGACAGAATTTTAGTTTACCATACCTGTAGGTGCGCAAATGGCTGTTGGATTTTGCTGGATTTGACAAATTAAATCATAATTAGCTGTGTCATGCTCTACAAACGCAACAGTTACATCAGGAAGAGATGGAGAACTGTGGGTATATAAAGTGTTCGTAACCGTTTGTAGAATTGTATTCCACGTCCGTCCTTTGACTAGATGGAGGTATCTGAATCAAGTTACAAATATTTAATATTAATACTATTGTCTTCAAATGGAACATAAAGTAAATAGAACATTCCTGCAAAAATCAATTTGCATTATCATATTCGTGGTGTGAATACAACACAAATAAGCGCGCAGCCTAAAATGAGTGGGTGACCAACTTTTCAAAGGTTCAAACTTCTGACCCTTAAAGCCGGTGCACGGCTTACCTATACCATATTCAGCCAGACAATCTGCTATGCGTGCGTTGCTTATTACATAGTTGCTTTCAAAAAAAAGGAACAGGGCAGTTTTTAAGCAACCGATCACCAGGCTGGAATTTTCAGAATATAGCCAGGGTCGATCAGGTTATGGCCTAAATTTTTCGGTGTCGGCCTAAACTTTTTAGCGATATAGGTTAAGTGGCCTAGTTTTTTTTTGGAATGACGTTAAGGCAACATTTTCGATACGTCTTACATTCAGCAATTTCGGACTGAAAGAAAAAAATATTTTTTTGAGGGTTATTAGGAACTATATATTTGCCTAATTACATTGTTTAGTGTATCGTTTTAGCTGTTTGGCCGTACAAAACTGATCTTACTCGTAAATATACGGCATGCAATGTGACAAATTTTTGTAAAAATTTTAGTCTTGCTAGTTTCTGGACTCAGCACTTTTGTTTTGTTTGCGCAGCCGCCTCAGCGGCGTGCATTCTTGATTCACTCAATGCACTGAAACCAATTTAAATTTAAATTTAATTTAAGCATTTAAATCATGCTTAGTTTCAGTTAGAGTTTGCAACGGGTCGAGATTTCAGAACCCGACCCGACCTGACCCGAGCGAATGTCTAACCCGACCCGACCCGACGCGACCCGACCCGACCCGACTTCTACTGAAGCTGCTATGTATAGAAACACTTGAGATTTCCTTATCACATTTTTGTTTCCAGTTTTTTATATATTTCGTATGTTTTGGTAAGCTACAGCACAGATGTGTATGGGGGGGTCTGGGGAGCAAGCCCCCTCCAGATTTGAGATTCCGGAACAAGCCCCCCCTCAAATTTGACCCATCGGGGCAAGCCCCCCCTCCTTCTTGCCGAAAAAAGTGCCCGAAAACTAAACAATCGCCTCAGAAAGCTGTAAAATGCTTAAAAAAATAAGCAAAGTCAAAAAATTGCTAAAAACTGTCAGAATTTTGCAACTAATTTCCGCTTTTTAAGGACAAACTGGAAATATGTATGAGCGTTTTTGTCAGTTCAAGCCCCTAAAACGTCGAGACAAGCCCCCTTACATTTCTAAAAATCCGGGACAAGCCCGCCCCCAAGACCCCATGTACATGTATGGACTAAAATAGCTAATTTTGGGCTAAAAAGCACAGTTCGGAAACACTGTTACATCACTCTACAGCGGGTACATTAGGTTGAAAATATCATCAAAGCAGAAAAATGTAATCTAAAACTTACTGATTAAACAAAAAATTTGACCCCAAGACGCCGTGCCTCAAAATTTATTAGTGGGTTCATGCTAGTGGTCAGTTGGCTGGCTCGATATCGCATTGCGGCCTGACAGTTTGCCTGGCGCTCAGCATAAGTCATATCCCGTCGGATATTGATTTCCGGGAGAAAAGCTTTACTGCGCGCAGCGTCAATAATAATCCGCTTCGCCCGCTGGATCCGCACACAAATTTTTAACAACCTCGGTTCCTGCTGTTGTGAAGCATCCATCTAGGCATCTTGTACAGTTGGACATTCAACATGCTACAGCAGAGCCTTGGAAGCTGTGGTATCGCCCATATGTAGTAGTAGAGTTTTAAAAACTAACAACGGCAACTTTCAGAGCTAGTATTTCTCATTTCATAGTATCAAATTTAGTTTTTTTAGGAACGCTAGGCACCAAGGACAGACAGGCAACACACAAAAATGCCACTGTCGGTACTTTGTCCGGATGAAGCATTGACCGAGCAATAATTTTGCTAACACCGGCGCAGACATAGTAAAATACGTCGTCACAGCAGAAGCAGAGTATATTTGGGTGATGTGACTGCAGAAGTTTAGTGCATTCGATCCAGGATTTCACCTGTCGTTACCACAGTAGCGACAGGACGTTACATTTGATTTACCCTAGCGAATTACACTTCTTACGTGTGTTCCCTTGGACAATTTGTGTGTGTGTTTCTGTGTAAATCCAGATTAGTGTGTGATTGTGTTTTGTATATAAGCTGGCCCAGGCGGCCAGCTGGCCAACTTTTGTTGTTGTTGGTATTGTTGTTGGTCTCTTGGGCTACTGTAGGCCCGAAAAATGGCAAATTGGGTGTGTTTTAATCAGTATAGGTGTTTTTTATTTCCAAAGCACTAATCAAAACTTCGCTATTGAGCAAACATTTTTTTTTAAAACTAGGAGGTGGATTAAAGTAATTTGAGGTTTTTAAAAACCGGTAGCTTATATAAAACGAGCAAAGTTTCACCAGAACAAATAAACACAACAGCCTAAAAATACTTAAAAACAACTAGTACTTCACCCCCCACTCAGAATTTGCCGACTACCCACGTATGAGTTCCGCTTAGTAAGTAAAAAGCAACTTAGCGGTACGATCAAAAATATTTAAAAGGGCTAGGTATGCTTTTTATGCGGCTATTCAATAAATGGTGCCTGATTTAGGGTGTCTTCACTACAATCTAACGGTTATGTCGAAGTGCTAAATATTAATGTGCTGGTTCCCGTTGGCTGTGAATTACCAAAAATTTTTCAATATATTTGTTCAATTAAACTAACTCGACCTAAAAAGTTTAAATAAATTCCGAAAGATGTTTTGGGGCTGCATTCACCCATTTTTGCAACCTTACGGGTTATTGCGAATTGTGAAATCGTTACGACTTGCTAAAAAAGATTACAGTTGGTTACTAGTACTTCGTTACCAAAAATAGCTAACTTTGTCCTAAATATCGAAGTAGATTCAAAAGGTAAGACCGGGTCTTTCGCAGGATGTCAGGACAGTCTATTCATACCAATAGTGCATAATGACAAGAGTATATCATTATACACGTTTGTGGCTTAACAGCGTGGACATGCTGCGACCTTTATCTCCCGAAAAAGGCCACAACTGTGGGTGTACCCCCCTACACGAATAAAGGTATAGCCCTCAGTATGGATGGGGGCCCACAAATGAAGGCATATATACGTCTCAAGCGCGGGGGAACCCTCCCACAAACCAGGGTATACCCTCATTTGTGGGGGGTCACCCCCACATTTGAGGGTATACTTTGATTTGTGATGGAGGGGGGGGTAACCCCCCCACGTTTGAGTCCAATGGTCTGATCCATGGGGGAGGGTTCCTCCCACAGCTGAGGGCCATGCCTTCATTTGTGTAGAGGGGTACCCCCCACTGTTGTAGCATTTTTTGGAAAATAATGGTCGCAGCATGTCCGCGGCCACTAAGCTGGGTTCCAGAAGAGTGTCATCCTCTTCTTAATCTTGTTCATACTTACAACCAAATGTCCCTTCAGCCTACAAAATTACGAAATAACCACGCCACAATCTGAACTTATAGACTATTACTAAAACCTTTCCGAATGTTAAAAACAAAAATAGGTGGGTAGCGACAGGTTTAACTTGCTTTGAAGCAATTTTCTCCAAGTGATTTAAGGTGGTAGTTGCGTTTCCGAGGTTTTTGTGATTTCTATGTCAACTTTGCGCCACCGGTACTCAAGTTATAAGTGACGCCTGAGCATAAAATTTTGGGACAGTATTGTAAAGGTCAAAATCCCCAGGCATGTCTCTCACTTTTTTGAAATTTCACCTGTGGACATTTTTAGAGGGTTTTAATTACAAGAAAATTTCTTAAATTTTCGGTGCGTTTGCTTTTCAGCTATTTTCTCAGTAAACTGACTAGTTATCAAAAAAGTGGGGGACATGCCTGGGCATTTTAAACATGTCAAAAACCTGACCTACTTTCAGCCCCAACAGGTAATCGTATGATTCAGAGCTGTGGCGCAAACTTTTTGTAAAAAAATTTAATATTTTGGAAAGGACCTTTCTTTAGTCGCTTACACTGGAAAGAAAATCATGGTTAAATTTCAAGGCATGGCATACATTTGGGAAAGATATTGTTCTACCTAATGCAAAAGACCGCTTGTGATTTGAATCTGACGCTGAGTTATGGTTTAAAAAAAAAGACCTAAAAACGCAATTACCCCCTTAAATTCTACCGAAAATGAATTGCACAAAAAATATTGCTACTGGAGCAGACCGCAAGGTTGGTCGTGGCCATGGAGTAAAACTCCATAAATTTTGCATGAAATTGCTGCTTGTTTCTAGTATCAGCAAAGATACTTTACATTTGTTTACGTCTACGTCGAATAAAATTTAATTTAATAAAATTAAACGTCTACGCGTAGTACCTTTAGCAAATTTGTGTGCGTGTCTATGTGTATTTTTATAGCAGCGTGTGAGATGGCCCTGACAGCCAGCCAGATTTAGCTTCGTTTTGTTGTTGCTAGATAGGTCACTGTAGGGCCGAAAAGGCCATATAGGTATTTTTTTATTTTTTTAAAATTCTATTTATGAATTTTTTTCCGTTGACTGACACTGTTATGTATCAAAAAATAAGTGATAAATTGAAATAGATCCAGAATTGTTTCGTAGTATATAATTAGTTTTGGTGGGATTTGTGTAAAATTCTGAGTTTCGAACCCACCGACAGAGTGCATATAATGCAAAATTGTATCGGGAAGTTCCCGATTATTGTGTATCTTGTTTTGTGTGTGTTCGTGTGTGTACATCTTGTGCGTGTGTGTTAGTTTGGCATACGTACGCGCGCATGCGTACATATGCCCTGCTCATATGTATATTTGTGTTCGCAGTGTGTTCGCCCTCTTGTTCGATTGGTTGTTGTCTGGATGGGTTATGTTCGGGTGACGTTGTTATTGTTTGGCTAAATTACGAACGTGTTATTTTTGAACTTAATTTTTCTGTCCTGTTTGTAGACTAGAATCCTTTGGAGCCCAAATGGGCCTTTTGTCTGTTTTTTGTAGCCCGATTGGGCTTTGTAGTCTTGGCATCCCAGTAGTGGCTTTGAATTTACATTTTGTTAGGTTCAAATAAACCCCTTTTTCATTAGTCTTTTCTTGGAGATTTGAATTGATAGCAGTTAGTGTACGTGTTTGTTAGTGTTAGTGTTAATGTAAACTGTGTCGATATGATGCTTGCTATTGGTGAACCCACTCTTCCCATAGGGAACAAAATGTGGTCACCAAAACCCAATAAAATAGCTTGCACAAAATAGCTGCTTGTTATCACATATAGCCCATAGCAACAAATAGTTCAGGAATAGTCAAGCAATGAAAAGCGGCAAAGAAAAAATGAAACAGTGATGGGCAGGAAATAAATTTAGAAGCAGAAAAAATTACAAGCGGATTCAAATGAGAAAGCATGTGATAAGTTGATAAATAAATTGCTCGTAGCGGGAACTGCCAGCATAAAACATTTAATCCAGTGGCAACGTAGTCCACTTTGTTAAAAAAAGAACATATCAATTGACATTCATTCATATGAAATATATGAAACATATGAAACATATCAAAGTTACCTGTAAGAACAAATAATTTATAGAACAACTACGGAAACTTATTACATGTATTAAAAAATAACATACCGAATTAAGCAACTATGGTTCCAAATTGCATATATATTTTGCTTAAAAGGAAGATAGACTAGTCCGTATGGCACATTTTTAGTTGTCCAGTTGAATCTGAAACATGCTATGTGTTTATTTATTGATTTAAAACTATACGGGTGGATTTCACCACGGTGGTTTTTGAAAACCATGGTTTTACGTACGTTTGCATATGATTTGCACATAATTTCATTACGAAATATAGCCTAATTCGTTACGAATTTCGTGAATTTTCTAAAACCATGCTTTTTGCTCAGTTGTATTTTAAAACCTGCAGCATAGCAGGTTTTTCTTCTGCTGAAATTTCAACTGAGCAAAAACCATGGTTTAAGAAACTCTTCGAAATTCGTAACAAATCAGGCGATACTTCGTAATGAAATTATGTGCAAATCATATGCAAAAGTACGTAAAACCATGGTTTTTAAAAAACCACCGTGGTGAAATCCACCCTACAAGTCTACTTTACTGCTAGCTTAGAAGCCACTTTGCTATACAACAACTCAATAATATTTTTTAAGCATTAATGATACAACATACATTTAATTGTATTCTGTATGCAAGTAGGGAATCGAACATTGTCCCATGCTTAAGCAAACACTTAGATTTAGAAAAACGTAATTTTTAAAATTTATACTCTTACAAACAAATTTTAATAAACAATATTTTTTCTTGTTGTATTATGTTTGTAGTTCTTTCATTTTTTACAGTAAAAGTTTTTGTAGAAATTTTTTAATGCTAAATATTGAAACTGAAGCTAATGTAATGGTGCCTTTGGATTTAAGTTCTTACGTCCTAGATGTTATTATGTTAAAAGTATATCCACAACTTAATCAATCTTTAACACTAAAAATTTTTTTAACGTTTTTGATTTTAGGTCAAACTTTAATTGCAATTTGAAGTTATTTCGCATCAGGTCATACAAGTAGTCACTGAGGAATATTTTAGAAGCCATAACGGTCGATAAGGTTGTATCATCAGCGCGAAACTAGTTTTATAAGCTTGCATTTGTCAAAACCAAGGGTGGACGCGGGTTGGGTTGGGTCGAAAAATTTAAGCCTTGGGTCAACCCACGGGTACTCACTTCAGGCTACGCAGGTCTCTAAAATTTGGCCGACCCGGGAACTTATGAAAATTATCACTCTGTTGGACTTCAATTTTACGGAATTTTGAGCACAGCGTAATAGTGCTTTTATGGTTAGAGCTGGTAATCCGACTAGAGCTAGGGTGAGACGTACTCTAACCAAGCGCTTTGGTTAGAACTAGTCATTAGTATTACACACACATCAGTACATGCGGAGCCCTGAAGGTTCAACACTGACCAATCAAACCAAAGGCCTTCAACTTAAACAAAGGCTTGCCTTGACTTTGTCAAACTTGACCTTTGTATACTTCAAAAACGACCCTTTACGTCAGTGTCCAAGTTGTGAAAAGTTTATATACTGTATAGTTACCACGCAATATGGCCGCTGGTTACCAGTGTGACCAGTTGCTTTTTTTATTTTGTTTTTAATAAAGACAAGCAAGACAATTTTATCCTGTTGTAAATTTGACCGAATTAACAGTCCAGACAAGGCTAAGTTACGACGAAATGACACTCTGAATTTGGGATTGTATTCCACTTTGCGGTGCATTTTTTCAAGTTACTAATATGCTAATATTTACTAATTTATGGAACTAATGAATAAATTTGACCTAACTAGACTTTTGACTTCATTGAGCAAACGTCACAAAACTTAATCTACACCTTGTGACATATATTGGCGATGGGTTGTGAAAGTTTCAATCAGAAGCATTACGTGAACGCAAACGCAAAGTTTTCTAGTAAACGTCAGTGTCACTAATGAATTGGAACTGATCTTTCATGAAACCGGGCCCAGGCCGGAACTTTATTGTCGGCCGGCGGCTTACGCGGCGAGTCATACAGACTAGTTATTCAAGGTAAATTAAAAATATTTCAGGTAGCCTATTTATAATAATAGTTCATTAAAAATGAAATCCCAATATTAAAATAATGGTAATACAGTAGAGGGGCCCATCTGATTGGCTAGTCTTGAACTCCAACCGTCAATCATATGTGTAAACAGAATTATACCAGCTCTAACCAAAGCGCTTGGTTAGAGTATATCTCACTATAGCTCTAACCGAACTACCAGCTGTAACGTTAACAGGGCCATTCGTTTAAAACGGCACTGTATCATGTAAACAATGTATGTTCAGTCTGCTTACACTTGGCATGTTCAGTCTACCTACACTGCGCAAACTATGGCACCGGCTAAAAACAATTAATCATCGGGTAGGTTACATATATAGAATGGTGGGCAAAAAATATTGACCCATTTCCTTTGATTGCTCGCATAATAACGTAAACAACGATCAGTGGTCATTATAAAATAATGATCATTGCTAATTGACTGCTGCGTCGGTAAAATTGGTTCAAGTAAAGATTATTTGGGAGCTCAAGCTGTTCTGAGTTGAGTGCTGTCGTTTTCATTTTATGACAAACTAAAATTTGTGTCGCTGTACAATCTAAATTCTCGAATATAAAATTATTTTGCTGATGAAAAACATTAATAGATTTAAAATTTGTAGTTTTGAATTAAGTGACTAGTTAAATAATTTAAAGTACAAAACTTAATAAGATCAGCATCAGACATAAAAAACTAAAGATATTAGTGACTAGCTTAAGTTCATGAAAATCAGCCATTTGCTTTCCGTCAAGGAATGTAATCAAATGAGAATCGGGATGTAGTCTTTGGCACAAGTCTTCCGCAGTAGTAAACAGCAGGTTTTTTTTGTCACCATTTTTATACAAACTACCATCATCCGAAGCGGTCAAATTTATTTTGTAGTAGCAGCTGCGGTCCCTCTGAGTCCAACCTGGGGGACAGTGGTCTAAAACTTAAGTTAAGATCAACCGTTAAAATTATTGTAACAAATTATATTCATTTCATAAAACGTACATGGCTTAAACAGTAAAGAAATCAATTTAAACAACAAACATAGCAAATTCTTACAACTAGAAAATTAATTTTAGCCCGGCATAAACGTCAATATTTGTTGATTAATTGCACTTGTGTAGTAAATAATACATTTGTTATTTAACAAATGAAGGGACTCACACTGGCTATTTTTCTTGTAGCGCTTTGGATTTTTTTTCCAATGGGTTTTTATTAAACTGAACTAAAACGTGTATAAAAACTGGCATTACTACGAAACCTTCAATACGTAGTTCAAATCAACCATGTAAACTATTAAGATACTGAAATGTTAGATACAAAGTTTCACAGAAGACCAGAAGTACATACATCAATTCAAATCTTACGTGTATCAAATTTAGGTCAATTATTTGTGATTATATTTTCAGATAAACCCGCAGCTTTTATTTCGTTTTGCAACTGCTTTTGCATTTCCTAATTTATTTCAACTGAGCTTCGCTTAAAAATTACTTCTGTAGCTAGTACTGACTGTTATTCAACTTTAAAATGTAAGCTTTTGAAGACGAAGCAAGTAAAATGTAAATAAGTTATTTAAATTTAAAAAAAGAGCAAAACTCACAAAAGATCTAGCAGCATCAAGCCATAATAGTTTCATTTTATAGTAAGGACTGTAGTTGCAGACAGTGACTGCGGGAAAGACAGCGTCATAAACTAAACGTTTGTCTACAGACACGCCGAATTCCAGGTATCGATGCATGTGGTAACCAACTGTGTAAATACCAATCATAAGCGTGAACATCGCCAGAAAAAAGCAACCAAGACGAACAGTTTGGTACTTATTGTTTCGGAATTTAATCAGGTGTAGCTAAACAAATCAAATTGTTACTTTGGCAACTTCACGAAAGAATAAAATTGATGATTGAATAAAGAAAGTAAATGATTGAATGAGTAAATTGTTGGGTGCTACTGCTGAAGCCTAAGCCTCAGTCTAAATCAAAAACAAACTAAACTAAACTAAATCCAAACTAAAAAATCAGCTTTCAAAGCGTCCAGACTTTCCACAAAACAGTAGGACACCAATAGGCAATGGAGAACACAGTCACAGGCATAAATTTTAAGCCGAAGTTACATTTGTTTTCCACAATCACATGTCTTTTCAAAAAGCTGTTTCTAAAAGCTGAGTTTAGCACACAGCAGGACCTCTTTGCACAAAAGTTTATCAGTTATCAATTATCAGTTATCAATAAGTTTTTATTAGTTATCAGTGTAGCGCTGCACGAAATTTATCAGTAATTTATTGATAAATTTTAATGCATTTCATATAAAACTGATAACTGACAACTGATAATTGTCAGCTATCAGTAAAATTTGTGCAACGCAGTTTACTGATAATTTCACTGATAACTGATAATTTGGGAGTGGTTTGTACAACGAGGCATTGTTAACGGTTTTGTGCAGCGGGCGCCAGAAGTGTTGTGGAGTTGACACGTCAACCTAGTGTCACTTGTGTTTACTTAGCCTTTAAATTCAGCATTTTTTACTTAAAAAATAACTGACACCTAGTTTGAGCAAATGCATGTGCAATACAAAACTTGCATACGGGAAAGACCCAAGCATGTTTACTGACCCTTTTTTGTCTTTACATATAATTATTTCAATCTGAATAATTGTTTTTGTTCGTATAAATATTTTTTCAATATGCCTAGCTATGGTTAAAAATGCTTTTTTGTTGCGTTAAAAATTTTTTTTAGTGACAATAAATTTGTAAAAACAATATGCTTACCGTCAACAGTTTGAAATTTTGTCGTGCCATGCTAGTTATTTCAGTTATTTCCGTTATAGTTTTGAAATAAACAATTTACATCAACTTAGTAAGAAGTTATTTCGACATGCAGCGCTAGCCAACAGTTAGTAAACGTAACTTTGTGACTAAACTTTTCAGAACTTCAGCCCGTAATTTTTTCCATGACTGATAAATGTAATTCAGCATAAATGTTTAAAACTAAAATTAGCTAACCGGGCGAGATCGAATAATTGGCAACTGTAATAATTAGTACTTAGTCGGTAGCTAAGTGTTAATGCGTCATTCAACAAACTTGGAAAAGTATTCCTCAACGTCCATCAAGAATTGAGATGTGTTCAATCAGTTACTTTCATTTCGGCTATAACGGAAATTATTGCCCAGATGAT
Source organism: Trissonchulus sp. WLG1_4 (assembly GCA_030248245.1). NCBI lineage: Eukaryota > Metazoa > Nematoda > Enoplea > Enoplida > Ironidae > Trissonchulus > Trissonchulus sp. WLG1_4. The sequence goes on along the minus strand of JASANF010014750.1, from coordinate 38,341 downwards.
TAAGTGTCTGCTATCAAATCATCAATGCTATCATAAATTAAAATGAATTGACTGTGCAACTTCATCTCAAAATGAGTAAATCTAATCGAAAAATGACGTGATGAAAGCGCTTGTGAGGGCTAATTGGACAACAAATCTGAATTAATGGAATAAAAACACGCAACTCAGGAGTGGTCCCGCTACTGCTGCTGCTGTTGTAGTTGTTGTTGTTGGCGGCATGGCGTCAACGAGCCCCGGTGGCCCGTGCAAACGCTGCCACCTCCCCCCAAAGGTTTTTATACGTTGGGGTGTTAAATCTGGATAGTTTATTAGGCAGTGTTGCATGAATTGTGGTTTCTGCTGCTGTTCCAGCTGCTGCTGCTCTTTTAAAATGAGGAGGAATTAATAGGTGTATATGCACATAAATCTATAGTGCTAACACTAAGTGCGATAAAAGTAGAAAATTGATGATGAATAAACTTCTTTCTGCAGTCTTGTTTAAGCCGTAGTCTTTTATTTGTTTTTAATGCTACCTAGACTTTTAGAATGTTAACACAGTTTGAAATATCGATAGCTAATAGGCAAATAATGTTGAATTTGACGATAACAAATGTACTGAGTTTTGAACGTTAGTTTGTGATTGCTAACGAAGAAGAAAGGCAGTTTTTTTGATGATTTTGCTAGTTTGCAAATGCCTTGTTTGAATGCTTTGTTTTATGTAACGTATAATAATCCCAGTAAACTGTCATACTTTGGTTATGTGTCAAGTGTTTTGAGTTGTTTTGTTAAGCTGTTAATTGTCGTTAAGCCGTGCCAAGTGGTATATCGCTTATCTGTCCGACTATTTTGGAGTGTCAATGTGTACTGCTACTCGGTCAGTGCTGATAATTTTGCTCCTTCTGGCCCCAACGTCCTCATAGGACGGAAAACCGTGTACGCTGGCTGGTTTTATTAGGTGTTTCTGGACTAATCTGGTGTTTGTTTAGTTTTTATTGTAGTTTTTGACCTAAAGGTTTTAAAATTTTTCTTGTTTGCAGTTTTGTAATTTGATTTTTGTTTGCACTTTCGGAGTTTGCCATTAAATTTTAAGTAATTTGTTAATTTTGTTTTGTTTCATTTATTACAAATCAAAATTTGTAACCCTAAGCACGGGAGATTTGTGATGGTGATGGAATGAGTGGAAGGACTAGAACGTAATTAGTTGGGCGATAAATAATTAGTTGGGCGTAATTATGTTAGTGCAATAAATGGAACGCCAGAAATAGAGTTTGAAGTTTAATCAGCAGCACAAAATTGAGCGACGATACTACTAGTACAAAATAGCCAACTAAAGAACTGTAACTATTGTATGTGAGTGAATCCCAAAGTCTGGCTGAACACTTTCTTCAATTTCCTCCTTGCTCAGCACAGTCATTGGTGGGGCAGCCGAATTCCCATGTCTTCTCGACACTTTTGAAATGTGTCACGAGTGACAGCCTTAGTCAGACTATCGGCCACCATGTCTTCTGTTGGACAGTATATCACTTTTACTTCACCACCTTGTGTTGTCTCTCTGATGGAGTGATATCGAATATTGATGTGCTTTGTTCTGGCGTGGAATACGGGATTATTTGCTAGCGCCACGGCCCCCTGATTGTCTTCGTAAAGGACTATGGGGCTCTCCGCCACTTCGACGCCGATCGCACCCAGAAAATGTTGCAACCAAACTGCTTCTTGTGTTACCTAGCACAATACAATAAAATGGCTTTGTTCCAACAACTTGAAGCTTGCTTTAGCCCATACAGCGACTTTTTCAATTTGCAGACTTTCTCGTGCTGTCCCGATACAGCATAACCTTCAGGTTGATTTATGTAAATCTCGTCTTCTAGTTTACCATTCAGAAATGCCGTCACTACATCCATTTGATGAATAAGAAAGCCGTGTTGTACTGCAAATGATAGAAGGGTTCTGATCGACGTAAAGGTGACCACAGGAGAAAACGTGTCTTCGTAGTCAATTCCGAAAGTTTGTGCATAACCTTTAGCTACCAACCTTCCCTTAAACCGTTTCACGTTCCGTCGCTGTGATGCTTGACTCTAAACACCCATTTACAGTTTACTGGCGTTCGTCCTTTAGACAAGTCCATAAGCTCCCAAGTCTTGTTCTCCATCAGCGAGTTGTATTCTGAGTCCGCGGCTTCTTACCACTTGTCAGCGTATTCACTTTTTATAGCCTCTTTTCATGTCTTTGGCTCAGTAATCCAGTGAGTACCTACAAGGGCAAAGGTACCTACTGGCGTCTCAGTAGCACCTGTTCATCCATTGTATGAAGTCCGAATTCTTCGTCAAACTTTGGATTCGACTTTTGTTCTTTTTATTGTCGTTTGGAATGCTCTCGCTTCTTTCAAGACTTGCTACGTATTTTGATTTCTTGCGTAACCTCGTCGACTGGAGTGAAGGACTTTAAGGACCCTTGCTTTGCTGGATCTTCTTCACGTATTTGGTTATCTGCACAAGGAACATCTTGCGCTTGGTCTTCCTGAACTCTTTCTTGACCGTCCGCATTCTCGCCTTCATTATTTCTTGCCTCAGTCCGAACTTCATTTTCGTTAAATACTTCGTCTCTTCTAATAATGACTCGTCTTTTGCTTTCGTCGTACAGCCTGCATCATTTCGAGCCGAAGGCATACCCGAAAAAAAAATTTTTCGGCCTTCGGTTCCAATTTTTTTCTCCCTCATGGACCCGAGAGTAGTCCGTGCAACCAAAAACCAGAAAGTGGCTGACGTTAGCGACACGTCCATACCACTGTTTGTACGGTGTCAGCCCATTTTTTAACGTGCAAGTTGGAACCCGATTATTTATGTGGACAGCTGTGTTAACTGCTTCTGCCCACAAAAACTTGGGCAGTTTCGCTACGTTCATCATCGATCGTGCCATGTCCATCACGGTCCGGTTCAACCGCTCTGAAACGCCCTTTTGTTGAGGAGAATATGGAACCGTTAGTTGATGCTTGATCCCCCTCTTTTTCAAGTATTCTTGAAATTCCTTGCTTGTGTATTCTCCACCATTGGCCGTCCTGTGTTGTGATTCTTTCCCTGGACTCGTTTTCAACTTGTGCAGCAAACTCTTTAAACTTTTGTAGCACTTCGTTCTTGTCTTTCATGAGGAAGACCTTTGTGTATCGAGAAACGTCATCCGTGAATGACACAAAAGACCGATTTCCCCTAAGAGTTATTGGAGTAACTGGACCACAAACGTCGCTATGGTCCAGCTCCAGTCTCTTGGTTGTCCTGTTTTACAGCTTGCTTGGGAAAACGATTTCTAGTAATCTTTACAGTTACACAGGGCTCGCAAACTTTTTTTGCTCTTTTTCAGCTCTGCTTCTTTTAACTGCACACCTTGAATTTTTTCCTTTTCCACAGCTTCTTTGATTTGCTGAAAACTGATGTGTCCTAAACGATTGTCCCAAGGTGTTATGGTAGTGTCTTTCTCCCATGCCACGTTGGCCCACTAATTTGACCAATTACGCTTTTCAAGACAGTTGACGTAGTAGAGCTTGCCTCTTTTAGCTCCCGCTGCACGAAGCTTGCCAGTCGTTGAATAAACCCTGACGCTTTTTTTGTGAACAAAACCCGGTTTCTTTTTCGAACCACAGCGCCAACAGAAAACAGGTTAATTGCCATTTTTTGAACATAAAACACATATGTGAGCTCTGTGCTAAACTCTTTGTCACCGGGTAAGGGGAAGGTCAGATAAACCTTGCCAATTCCGAGCGCTTCCAGTGCCCGTGAGTCCCAAGGTAACATTTTTCTGGTTCGGGCAACTCTTAGTAATCCCGCAGTAATGACCGATCACAAGTCATGTGCGTGGTTGCACCAGAGTCTACCACCCAGGATCGCGAAACCTTGCCCCATTCAGACCCGAGTGTTGTAAAGGCCTTTTCTGTAGAGCGACAGCTGTTACCGTTACCGCCACCATTTAGATACTTGGCGCCATGAGCACTTTTCGCCGTCTTTTGGCTGCAATCTCGAGCGAAATGTCTGGTTTTCTCACAGTTGTAACAGCTCATTGTCGTCTTTTTCTGATTCTGCTGTTTTTTGGCGTCGTTTCGTTTTCTTTGCCCTCCCACTAGTGCTAAATCGTCCGATTTGCCTCCACTCCCTCTTTTTTGCTCTTTGTTCAAAAGCGTCTGCGTGACAAAGACCAACTTTGGTGCATCTTCCCTAGCTTCTAGGGCAGTGACCAAAGTCCCGAAACTGGCCGGAAGTTTTGACAAAAAATGCAGACCTGAAGTTCTTCATTCATGTCTGACTCTACTTTGCGCAACTGTGCTCTCTCTCAGGTGATCTTGCAATGAAGTTCCTCCCTTCATTTTGAGCTTAAAAAACTGTTTCATAAGATACAGCTTACGTGACGTGGTTTTCCGCTCAAAATGTCCTTGCAGGAAATCCCAGATAGCCTTAGGATACCCATCATCACAACTTGTCACCACGTAGAGCAGTGGCTCTGAAATAGCACTGATGATTGTATCTGCTGTTCTATCTCTATTCAGCCGGACCCTGGTGATCTCATCCACGGAAGCAAGCGGAGTCAGCGCCTCCATCGAACCATCGACATACCTCACAGTCCCTTCGCCCTCAATATTGCCCGCAACTTGAACTGTCACGTACCCCAATTTGAGTCATTTAAGCTTTCCATTACCCAGTTGTCTTCTTCAGATGTCCTTCTTTAGGCAGACAGCGTTCGGAAACTTTGACCATCAAGTGGCAGTAGTACAGTTCCTTTGAGGCAAAATCTAAAAGTCTGGAATTGTAAAGTCCCGTAATTAAATTCCAGAGGCGAAGAAAAGTCCTGGGCTCATAACCATTGCAGTTATGCCAGTGCAATAAATGGAACGGCAGAAATACCCGCAGAAAGCTAGATAATTGCAACTGATGCTAAGCGGTGCAAAGTTTTTAATAGATATGTACACCTTGATTTCACTCTACAGCCAATTTTTGTTTAATTTGTTGTGGCATGTTTTCTGTTTTGAATAGAAACGTACATTGGCGTTCTGGGGAGGGGGGGCAAAACCGCCAATAGTTGACCCATTGGGGAGATTGACCCAAATTATCGAGACAAGCTCAAATGAAATCACAAATATGCGGGTTCCGGGACAAGGTTCCGCTTGAATATTAAGTTAAGGTTCTGTGTGGACACCATTAAGTGATATGTACCGCTGCGTTTTTTTGCAAATATCAGCAACTTATTAAACCGAAATAAAAAATCTTTTCTTTCCTTTTGTGCATTTTTGAAAATAACAGTTCTGTTATAAATGTTGTACTTTGTAGACAACAAAACAGTTAAGATTTTTTAAAATATTATTACAAGTGTTGAAAGAAAGAGGGAGACATTTTTAGCCCTGTTTTACGAAAGTTTTTAGACGTAACAAATCATTATATACTGAGCTGTTAGACATACTAAACTTTTAGTTATTGACTGTAACTAATGTTGAATAAAAAGAACAGGCCCCAGTTTAGAAAGAACGAAAGAAATGACGGCGCCGGGAATCGAAACTGAGCCGCTTGCTTAGAAAACAATAATGCTACTAATACACCACAGCCCCCGAGTTTTATAGGTACCAATTCTCATTTACAACACAAGCAACAAACAGCTGCCAGCCTAAACTGGTAACTTAAGGTTTACAAAAGGATACTCATACTAACCAATTTGTTACGGGTAGTTACGTTTTCGAAGCTTTTTTACGCCGCCGCGTATAAACTATAGTGTAAAGCTCTTTTATGCTGAGCACGCAAACTTAACTATTCCAATGTAATATTGCTGCTAGGTAAGCACATTACACAATTTTTTGTGTCAACGTTTGTGTCACTTGCTCACTTTCTGCACGTATAAACACAGAAAGCAACAGACTGCGATTCCATTAGGATGTATACCTAGCGCTGGCGAATTCTCAAGACAACATGGTATATTATAACGAAACCGGCTGCATCATAGATTGTATATCAGCGCATTGTATATCAGATTGTATATATCAAGTTTACAGAGTTTTCCTGTAACTTTCCATTAACGAATATAAAAGCCTTTAGATTTTATTTTATTTTATTTTAGAAAGATTTTATGTAATTTTCCAGCAATTTGGCAATGTGTCGGTTTAGAATTTAAAGAGTAGAAATTAGATCTTCTGTAAACATAGTAAATAAACTTTAGCTCTTGCTTTGGCTTGCTGCCACCTGGAGCTGTTTCGTCAGCAATTGTAATACCAAGCCAGTACACACTCAATCTCTACACGAAAAGGAAGCAATTATAAATGTGTAGCGGACTGAAACTGTTGACAACTTTGACTACTGTAGTCTATGTTGCTGTTATTATGTTAGTGACATTACGATTAACTATTACGAGTATATGTGTGTGACTTACTACGACTCTTAGTTACGAGTATGTAATGTGGGTGTAACTTATTACGAACCTTTGTTACGGATGCGTGTGTGTGACTTACGTATTTTTTTTTTTTTTTTTTTTTTTTTTTTTTTTGTTTTTATTTTTTTTTTTTTTTTTTTTTTTTTTTTTTTTTTTTTTTTTTTTTTTTTTTGTTTTTTTCTGTCCCGCGATTGCCCCTAGTGAGTTTATGCATAAGTTTGTGCACAAGCCCCTCCATGCTAGTTCAAATATAGATCAGTATACTGCAATACGGACACTAGACACTGGTGAATAATAAACTTGCTTATATGCTTGCTAGCTTGTAAGATCGTATTTGGAACAGACAAGCCTTAGTTTTAATGAACGGTAAAAAAACCAAACTTGTTTTGACTTTCTTGTATTTGTTGGAATAAACTTTGTTTCTAGCCTGCAAATTTTTATTCATGCGTAATTAAAACCAAACTTACGCAAAAAACGTCAATATTGAAACACAAAGGGTACATAGATTTCACAAAGGTGGTTTTACAAAACCATGATTAGGGCACGTTTTCAAATGATTAGCACGTAATTTCATGACGAAATATCGCCTAATTTGTGCCAAATTTAGTAGGTTTCCTTAAACCATGGCTTTGACTCAGTTTAAATGTCAAACCTGCTGAACAGCAAGTATTTGTTCTGTTGAATTTTCAACAAAGCTAAAATCGCGATTATAATAAATCTACAAAATTCGCAATGAATCAGGCGTAATAAAATTGTGTGCTAATTTTTTAAAAACTAAAAACTATGGTATTATAAAACCACCGTCGTGAAATCCACCCAAAACGTTTGTTTGTAAGTAAACGTTTATTTCAGTTAATTTTATTTTCATTGGTTCAGATTCTGATTATTTAAAAGTAGAGCTTTGATAAACAACGGTTAGCAAGCATATTTCCCACAATGAAACAAATTTCATAAATAGTAACAAAGGATCCGCCGCTGAGAATTCCAATCACCCCGCCAAAGTTGGCCACCATTTGGAAAAACTAAAACAGCGTAACATTAAACTGATACTTTGACATCCAGATTTGGGATTAAATCGTACATTGATTTTTTCAGACTGTTTTATGCAAGTGGATATTTGGCTCATATTATTAGATAGGAACAAAAAGATTTTCGTAGGAAACCGATTGTGCACTCATTTGACATAACTATACATACCTAACTTATGCCTGAAAAACGGCTTCTTTGTAATTTTTTTAATTTTAAATTTAAATTTCAAAAATTAACATTTATATTTTTGCAGGATGTGGTTGTCACTAGACTTACTGTCAACAGACTCAGCTAGGTTAGAAACTAATGCTTTCGGTGCTGACAGATTTATACGTGAACCTTTCAGTTTCATGCTACATGTTTTTTAAATTGCCACTGGCTTGACAGCTATTGATAATTGATTTTTTTGGTAATTTTCATGAGATGCACAATCCACTTCCGGACCGTGGAATTGCTTAAAATTAGTAGTTTTATGTGTGCGATTAATGCTGATTACAGTTGTATACATCCTTAACTTCTTTTAGTCAATTTTAAACGTCAATAATTTTTAAACGTTGTTGATGAATACTTAGTGATATATCACCTCACGTACGAACTAGACGCACCAGACTTGTAAAAATATCAATAATAGTGAAAAGACTGTTTGAGAAAAAATAGTGAAAAGACTGTTTGAGAAAATAAAAGGTGGTGTCAAGTCAGCGAAAACAAGCTCAACTACATGTAAAACAGTACATATAACAAACAGTACATAAGCAACGTACTTCATATGCTGGTTTTTCAAACAATAACGTGTAAGAAGCGGTGTTGAGGTAAACGTTGACGATAGTGGTGTTGCTGAAATATAGATTTGTTTGAAAAGTTTTAGTTTTGCCTGAGAAAAGTAAAAAAAGACTGGTATTATAGATCTTATTAATAATGGTAATGTTCCTGTTGCGTAAATTTATATTTTAATATTTAAACGTATATTTTCTAATAAATAAACTTTGAAACGAGACATTTGTGGCATTAAAAGTTGAAAATTTTGAAGTTTTGAATAATTTTGATAGTTGAAATCTCAAAACCTAGACCGAAATTCAAAAAAAGTCTTTTATGTTTGAAAACTTTTTAAATGACTTATAAATTGTTGAAATCGATGAAGTTTGAAATGAGTTATGTGTGCACTATGAATAGAGGTTTCGCAAGTTACGTGGTAATCACGGAAAATGAATTGATGCAAATCCTTTTGCAAAAATGTTTTTCAATTCTGCGCAAAATTCTGCTGCCTTTCTAAATTCGAATGTAGGTAGCTACTAAAGTAAGAAACTAAGGCTTGTAAAGTACATTCCAATTCTCGAAGCGCCACCTTACGAAGTTTATCTCTCCGTTTCACCCCGTGATAACTTATGTTATGCAGATCTGGTACAGGCAAGAGACAAAAGGCAAAACCAGAGGATATTGACACGACCCAATACAGGTTGCACAAATTGTATTTATCACTATTTATTGTTAGTCAAAATACCAATAGATACATGTTTTCTTGATTCAATGTATTCGTCAATGTACTGATCCTTTGCCCACGAGTTGGCCTATCTGTCATGAAGTTGTAAAAGTCTCTCGGATATGCCAGCTCGGACCGCCATTGTGGCCCCTGTTCAGTAGAGATAGCCGCCTTTTTAACTACTGGGCGGGCTAGGCGGCGCTTTATACCTCCAATTAGTTTTTGTAAGACGCCGTCGGCCGAAAGTTTTTCACCTAAACCTAAAAACCCGTTTATCAAGTTTAATCCTGCCGCATGAGCCGCCAAAGTGTTTGGTGACGATAAGGACTGGCCTTTTGCCAGAAGAAAGAGACAAGAGAAATTTTTTTCGCTTTTTGCTCGTTTTTCAAGCATTTTACGGCAATCTGGGGCAATTTTTGAGAGTGCTGGCCCCTTTTATTTAGCATCAAGGAGGGGGGCCTGTCCCGGTGGGTCAAATCTGAGAGTCACACATGGTTGTGGTAAACTCCTGCCTTACCCCCTGCTCGGTAACAAGTTCAAGGTACCATGGTGCGGAGTGTAGAATTCTGAAAAGTAGAAAGTACTCTTATGGTGGGTTGGGCGGTTACAATGTTCACTGTGCACACACGACTGTTGAAAAAATGAACGGCAACCTGTGGGTCTAGCCGTAAGTGAAGTTACTGTCTTGTAACAATCTTTTCAGTCCAGCTCATTTGCATAAATCCTGGATGTGCAGATTTATGCAAATGAGCCTTGCCCAGATCTGCATAACGCCATTTGTTGCCAATGTTAAAAACTAGTTTGTTGAGAGAATCCTGTATGTAATGACCGTCACTGGATAGAACAGACAAAACAGAACAACGACAAAATGCGAACACGGTAAGCTGCAAGTAGGTATTTAGATTGAACCGTCAGAGTGATATAACGCTAAAATATACCGTATCGAGCTAGGTGAGAAAAGTGTTGAAGTTAAATTGATCGCTGTATTTTTGCTAAAGTAATCACCATTTTGTTTTAAGCTAAGGTAAGCCTTCACCAAAAAAGTTCGGTTTGTGCAGCCTGATTTAGTTTTTCACATTTTTACGTATAAACTATAGTATAAAAGGCGGTTTACCATGTATCTTCTGTGTTAGTGTAAATTTACACTGTAATATTGGGTAGGTCAGGAAAATGCACTGTATGTGTGGGTGTGTGTGCTCACTGCTTAGCTACGCTAGGCTCATGTGTGCGATTTTAATAGATGGCTACCTAGTGTTATGTGTAGGCTGGAAATTCAGTTATGCAGCGGACCTCTGGCTGCACAAATGTTGTAACGTAAACAAAATACAGACTTCAGATGATGTTGGCAACCGTGTTGTTTTGCGGTTGGGGATGTCATTGCGCTGCCCACATAACATGATTGATTGACACATGTTATACAGTGGACACGAAAATGATTCCACTTTTTGTATAACACAGCTGTAGTTTATGTATAAATTAGAAGTATTAAATAAAAAAATTGTCAAAAATTACACAGCCTTGTGAGTTGTGACTGACCGACACTGAACTACTGCAGCTGACATTGGCACACGATTTATGGCATTAACAAACGTAATTTTTGACCCAAGTTGGCCGAAAAAAATTGAAAGTGAAAGTCACACGAGAAGTGGTTGAATATGTAGTTTTTGACTACAGGACTGTCGCTAAATACCGTAGGTATGGCGTATGCTAAACTGACGCCAAATTTATTTTTCTCATTGAAACCTTTTTAACCGTTAGTGCTGACATTGCTGGCTAGAAATTGAGATTAAGACTTAGTGGTGGACACGCTTAGTTCGTATTTAAAATATTTTGGTGCCGCGTTTTATATTCGCAGAATATCCTCAGCACTCAGCAGTACACGCATGTCGAAACGAGGTCTATCAAAATGACCTGAACCTTACTCGCAAAACGTGCTTGTTGTATAACTTAATTATTTGGTCATTTAATGAAGACTATACATAGGCCACAGGCTCCAATATAGCGAAAGTCATGCTTTAATCCAAAACTTGAACTAGCAAAAAAGTTTGCATTGTAAAAATGTTACGTATTCACGTTTTTCAAACGGTTTTTTAAATTAACACATGGTACTGTCAACAAAAACATATTTACCTTAGTTGTCCACCTTTCTGAAAAATATAAAATAATTTTTTGGTAATAATTAAATTTTTGATGTGGTTCTCAATTGGCATACAATTGGCTGGCGAAAGTTTTATGATACGAGCAGAATTAAATGAGATGGTACACAAATTTAGAGCTACAGATAAAAAATAATCTATTGTTTCAAAAATTTTGGTTTCTTCTAACAGTTACGTTTCTTTTAATTAACAAATTACATAAGGCTGTCTGGCTAATAAGTAGGTTTGGCATAATTGATAATTTTTGGCAGTTGGCATTATTTTACGTGTCAGGTTATGTAAATTTGATTTTGGAACTGTTTGTAGGAACAAATGTAATTGTTTACTTTGTGAATGTAGTAGTTTGAAGTTCGGGTTATTTCAAAGTAGCCGTGTCTAAAAAACCAAGTTATTTTTATTGATCTGGAAAAAAACAGCATAAATTACAGCGACATAAACTATATAATTTTTGTATTTTTATATATCCCAAAATCGTTTGTTCGATAGAGAAGCGGTGACGACAACAAAAGACAAATATGCCTCAATTGGTTTTTCAAGTATATTTTCGTTTGGTTAGAAAATTTGGTTATACTTGGTGTAGCATGTGATTTACCTTTAAAATATTTGAACATCTTTTTTGTAAAACATACAGTTACATAAAAAAACTATACCGGCATGGCCATGGGCATTTGCAGTGTTTTCTCCACCCTGTTGTGTCAGACTCGTAAGGTCCAACCTGATCCCAAACGCACGTCCCTGAAACATCAGTGTTATTATAATGTTGTTGATACAATCGTGACGACGAGTAACGAAAGATATTTTTTTCTGTTAAACAATTTACATTTACAATAGGTAGGTACATTGTCAGTATCCTAGTCTGAAAACAAGTATGAAGTAGACGTCAAAAACTCAATACACAAGTACATTTTTAGATTTAGCAAAAAATATTGGTTGCATATTGGTAACAACTTCTGAGTGAAATGAGTTTATGGGGAAAAAGTTATTTTAATGAGCTCATAGCAAAACGGTATTAGGTACCTATTTAAATGGCAAGCAATACACGACGCTAAGAAATAAATTTGGTATCGAGGTTAAATCCACTACTGTTTACAATTAACATCTTGAAAACATAATCCACTCTTTAAACGCCAATGGTGTAAAAGTTTACACTAATAAGAAACTTTTGCAGTTATATGTAATTTTATACGCAACTTGCTTCTTTACGTCAGAAGTAGTTTGTAAAAAAAGTGCGCTATTTTTTGACAAATGCATTTTAATAACGTTAAACAATGTAAATATTGGACGAGTGCAAGTGACCCTTACAGTTGTCTGATTTAAAACATGAAAGGGTGTCCTTGATTGTCTTCGGATATGGAATTCTAGTATCGTAACATCCGCAAGTTTTCAACACTGTTTTTTGGTAACACGACAAGTAGCAAGCCTGAAAATTATGAAAACATTTCAAACATTTCTTGATAATGTCTTAATAATTAGGCCTGAACTGACGCGCATATACAGTACAAGTTAGAAAATAACATCCCTTGAAGTCGCCTTCAATTTCGGTAAAGGCAAGCTTAGCTTTACTGAAGGCGCCTTTAATGAATTTGACGGCAAACTTAACTTCATCAGATGCATGTCTAGTGCTGACTGCTGCACTCTCGGATATTCATACTCTCTAAAATGTCGGCTGAAGTCAAGCTGACATTTGATTTATTTTGACATTCTGACAGCGTTTGTGATTTTTGTGGTTTAGGGGGAACCCAGTAAACGCAGGGGGTCATGTGAAGCAGTCTAAGTTCGAAAGAGTTGCAACCTATGTTTGTCAACAGTTCCGGTTTATGATTTAAGATATTCTTACGAAGTTAAAATGCATTCTAAATTTTGTTTTAAATTTGTTTTCTTCACAAAAATTGACAGTTTATTTAAATTTAAAAACTAAAATTAAAAAACGCTACCAATCTAGAGTTGATAAACTGAAATTATCAATACCTCTATGGAGTACGTTTGTTTTGGATAATAATAAGTGGCGTCTTCTGTCGGGGTGTGACTACAGGACCCGTAAAAACGACCAAGCCGGTTCTCTTCAATCTAAATAAAAACGGTGTATGTCTTTTTATCAGATTTTCCGGTTCTGTTAACTTGCAAACTCACACCATTCTTTTTCTTGTTCGGTCACAGCCAGCCAGATGATTAATTTATATTTGCAGACCGCTGTACTGCCAGCGTTGACAAATGTGGGTACGAATTTTATTCCTGTTGCTTGTGCCACAGCACAACAGGTCTTTAATTTTGATTTTGTCAAATTACGCTGGTTTGCATGGTCAGTGCGTGTGTTTAGTTCATTCTTGACAGAAGCTGCGCATCTGCAGCAAATTTTTTCAGCAGTATTGGCCATCCTAGTAATACGTGTGCTTTGGTTAGCTCATGTATCAGTGTAAGACAGCTGCTGTCACTTTTTTTGTCCCGTAGTCTGCTTTGTGATTCAATGTCGATGGCAGTAATTAGGAATTTTTACTTGCGATAATTGGCTGCAAGGACCAAAACACATGTCGTATGATTGAAGTGCTCCGCAAAATTTTTGCTAGCAGCTGAATGGCTTTCATAGAACTGACAACGACTGTATAGTGTTTATGCAGTGTTGCAACTCGTGCTATATAAAATGTAATAAATATAAATGCTGCTCTTACAAATGCCAATTCACGCTATTTACGCGCATATCACTGTAAATGTAAATGGCTGGGCGCAACAACTGTGCTTACCATGACAAAGCGAGAAATAAGGTTAACGCTGGAAAAGTTTTAGCCAGACAATGGGTTTTAACTGACCTCTGGTCAGTTTACTTGAAAATTCGTGCTTCATAGTTACTGAAAATTTTGCCGCAAATTGGGCTTGTTTTGCACACTGTTCAACTGAATCAACTGTTCGCACTGCACTTGAAAACTAACTTTTACTGCAGCAACTAACCTCCACTAGCGTTAGTTGAACTGTAGGTGGTTAAATACAATGCAGAAAAAAAATAATTGATGTTTCATGTCACATTATTTTATAGTTTTTTTGTGTCACTAGTCTTTAGACTATTTACAAATGCAATTTGGACAGTTTTCAGCAGTTTCAATTTTATGATTGTTAAGTGTAGCTCTAATACTAATTTTTGAAACTTTTTCAAAAATATACCAAATTTTAAAACGACAAAGTCGACTTAATGCGTTCAGCAATTTTTGCGCGACAGTATAGCCAGAATTAAATGTTCCAAGCCTAGCTTCGCTTTGTCAGAGCGCAGCTTTGTTTTCAAGCAAAATGACTCTTGGCTTAAGCCCCTACTTAAGCTTCGCTGAAATTCCAAAGCGCTTCAGAGCGCTTTAAAAAATTCTAAAGCGCGCTTTGTAAAAGCGTTGGATTGCTTTTAAGCGCTTTGAAGCGTGTCAAAGCTAAGCTTTGCGTTGCTTCAAAGCCAAGCTTAGCTTCGCTTTGAAGCGCATCAGTTTTTATTCAAATACAGCAGTGTACAGGTTTTTTACTTTTCTTAGCTTTCATGTGCATTTTTTAATGTTTTTCAGTATTTTAAGTAGTTTCAATGTTTTCAGGCGCATTTTTACAAATAATGTTTTTATCTTTTTGGACTATTTAAACAAAAACTTGAAAGATCTTGAACGAGGTCATGATACTGCCTAACGGTGCCGTTTTCCGTTGAGATTGCTTCAGTTTTAGATAAAGAGCAAATTCTTTCGCGTCATTTTTACGCGCAAAAGTATAGCAATAGTTGAATTTACAACGCTTTTACTCTGCTTGGCTTTGCTTTGCCGCGTTGCATCGCTTCAAAGCTAAGCAAATTCAAAGCAACCATTGCTTTATTTTAAAACGCTGCAACACAAAACTTGGCTTTGCTTTGGCACGCGGCAAAGCAACGCCAGACTTTACAAAGTATAGCACCTCTTTTAGGTTTTGCAGAACAATGCTAGATTTTGCTTAATTTCAAAGCGCGTCAACGCAAAGCTTCGTTTTGTATTGATACGTTTCAACGCGAAGCTGCAATTTACGATTATAGCAGCGGTTTTACTTGACGTTAACCGACTCAAGGGCCAACCAGCAATGATCAGTTTTCTATACTGACCACTGGTGGCTGTTTACGTTATCATGCGAATTATAAATATATAGTTCTTGACATTCGCATGCATTTAACAGTGATTGACGCATTTGGCCGGCAATTTTTACTCCTACTGCCACTCACTGAAACCTATGCTTAATTAAGTAATGTGCAAATTTGACTTTTTTTCATCGCAAATGTAGTATTTCTTTACGGCCACATAATGAAATTCGAACGCAACTCCGGCCGTCTGCTTTTTATGCATCAGATACAACGAATAACATATATAGTTTGTTTCTAGCATTGAACTATGGCAGGCGCACAGTTGCTGTGTTGATACTCTAGGGTGAGGTACATGCCTGAGCGATGGCGCAAATTTTTACAAATTCTCAAATTTGAGCGCTTATAACTCAGAAACGGTGCGTCCTAGACCCTTAATCAACTTCTGTTTTGTTCACCGTTCATTTCTCTATCAAATGGTGGTTTTGCGATGTCTCGACGACGGATTAAGCAAGCAAGAATTGTTCCTGTACTGACATATTAGTGCATTCGGCTGTTATTGTGAATAAACAATAAAACAAAACTCGGTTACTACAAAGCATATTGTTTAGTACTTTACACAGATTGCTAGAAATTTCAGTAAAATCAACTTTTTTTTATTCCAGCAGTGATTGAATGTTTACAGCTGGGTAGTTTTTGAGTCTTATTTAGTTTAATGTCAAAGTGTTCCGGATACTCACATAAGTTGTCCCAAACGAGGTCACTGTTTTCGGCGACAGAAGATAGCCTTCTACCAATGGCACGGGTTTTTGGTTTGTGTGATGTAGTATCAATTTGAGGCCGTCCCTTGCGTTAAAAATACTGCCAGCATTTGTCGCGTTGATTAGCATTTTCAGCCCTATTGTATGAAAGTTTTTAGAAATAATAAATCATTATGTACTGAGCTTTTAGCTATACTGAACTTTTGTTCATTAACTGTTACTAACGAAGAAAAATAAACGACCAATTTAGTGAGAATCAACCAAGAATAGGGAACTTAATGAAGTCATAATGTAAAAAAAGACGGAAACAGACTAAATGTCAATAAAACAGTTTCGTCGCATGTGATCATGTGACATGCATTACACCAATGGCTAACCTTATTCATAATATCAATACTATTAGTATATACTATTTCAAAAATGGTATATAACGAGCAGCAATTTTTTAAAAATATTGAGTATTACTCCGTTGCCGCGGGCAGTTGTGCAGTCTTTTTCATTAGCAGTATTTCATTTAACAATACAGTCGGTATAGCTAGTCCTAAATTTCAGCGCAGTGTATTTATAATTTTTGTTTTTAAACGGTATCTAGTATCTACTTCAGTGGCCCTTCTTGAAAAAATGGAAAATGCCTCAACTGTGTTTCTTCCAATGTGCGTGACGGATCAAGTCACTGCTGCCGTCGAAAATAGTAGTTGACGAGGTTACATCAACTGCGATTTATTGCTATTCAATCTCAATAAAAACCATTTTTGGGTTGCCGACCAGTTGCGACGCAAAGGCAACCCTTTTGTATCTGAAATGTCTGTTATTATTATTAATATTATTAATAATACAAGTCCAGTGCGTCAAGTTTAGACTATTTAGACCAGATGAGACTTTCATTCAAGTTGAGTCTATTTTATATTACAGTTTAACAAATTTTGAAAATTTTAAAAAGTTTAGCCTAAATGCAATTGTTTGGAGATTTGATTACACATGGTGTGATCTCAGATCTGTGTAGTAAGCCCTTTTTAGTAAAAGTTTTCGGGGGACCTAACTTTTGACACAGTGGTTGTCAATCATAGTTGAAGCGTCATTAGTAAGCAAATAGACAAAGCTTTCAAATGATTGGTCACATGACCCTGTAACGTACCGTTAAACTTACGCCATTTTTTGAATTTTAAATTTAGACGCATTTTTAGGAAGGGGCGCAGTCGTGTTATATCTCGTTCGAAAGCGCTAAAAGTTGTCTTTCCAGTGACATTATTTTAATGCGTCTGCGACATTCATAGCAAAAGTTATACCCACTTTTTTGGGTAAGTTGTAAAAATGACTAACTACTGAAGTGGTGTGTCGCGGAGGATTTGCGGAGTAAAAATAACTCCGATTTACGTCCCTCAAATATCATAACAAAGAGTTAACCGGGAAAATAAAAGTATTGACGCTTCATTTAGACTGCTGAATTGAGCTGATAGAAAGAACTGTATTTTCAGCAACAACGTATTGAACTTTACTGGCTGGAACAAACAAATAACTCCTTTTTACGTCGCGTATAACTCATCAACCTGTCGACTAGACGAAAATCGAAAAGTAAACGTCTAGATAACAAGTATGGCTGTTTCAGATTTACAGGGCAGCTAGTCGATACTTCCATTATCATTATTAATAGGATAGTGTGTATTTATTAATAATATTATTGTAATTATTTTTGGTATGACCATTTTGTTTGTAAGCGTTTTTTTTCCCCTAGGGGGTCCAGGGGTCCTAGACTCCTAGGGGTCAATTTTTCAAAATTGAGATTTTGATGTTTTTAGGGGTAATTTGGCCACCTGAACACGAATCCGGGGTCCATTTTTGCCTACAACCCTCGTGGACCCCGCCAAGGCCGCCTCCCTAGGGTACCATGCCCCAGGGGGCTAAAGGGGTCAAATTTTCGAAATTGAGATTTTGATGTTTCTAGGGGTAATTTGAGCTCCTGAACACAATTAGAGGGTCCTCTACGTAGAATAGAGGGCCCTCTGCTTAGAATAGAGGGTTCTTTACCCACTGTCAGCAACCCGTTGTAGCCACCTGACTAGCTTCAATTGCAATGCTTTTATAAAAAAAATTTTACGCTTTTTTTAATTTTATATCTACTAAATAAGATATAAAACTATGTAGCTATAACATCGTTTTACTAGAGAACTGTTTTTGAACTTTACGTCACACAATTTATCCAGCAGTAGCAAAATAAATTAACAAACAGACGAAAATATCATAAACATTTATTTTCTTAAGTTTCTATAAGACTAACTTTAAATGATAACGATGATACGATATATGGATTAATGTTTTAAAATAAAAAATATTAGACAATTAGTCAAACTGCGATTGACTCACCATAAACTTCACCTGGTATTACATTAGTTTGTGCTGTATAAGTAAAACAGAAGCCACTATTGGGATCGTAAAACTCGCTCAACAGCATGCTGAAACAATTTTTTGTATACCTATATAAAACATGTAATTAAGAAGTGTTCAAAATGTGAGAAAATTCCTATGTTTAGGTTTTTCCAGCTCAAAATAATATTGCTAATTATTTATTTTGCGTGTTTAATTTCATTTCCGTCTAAACATTTCAAGTGTTCAAAACATTATTCTAATCAAATACGGGCGCCTGTCTGGCGTAGTGGCTGATTTTTAATTATGTTCCAAACGTCTGTAAAAGTTCAATCGGCAGCGCATTCTAGCCTTCACGTGGTAACTTTCTGGTGTTACAAGTCCAAATTCATATAGCATAGTGGTAAACCTTTGGCCTTGATACTTTCCAAACTATATCACTGGACCCTGCACGCCGTTATCACTTAACGCTGGGAGTATTCTAAACTATAACTAAGGGCAACAAAAGGATCTTTGTCGTGCTTCCCAGTCACTATCAAGTTAATCTCTCTGTTAAATAGTAAGTGCGGTTTACAAGTCCTTTATACTTAATAAATTATAAAAAGTCGAGTATAACGTCTGTGTGTTTATAGGCAGAGCCTACCTAGTTTTAAGTAATAAGTAAGGTACAGTACCGCTCAGAATCACCGACCCCTGATTCTGGAGTCAGACTCCGGAGTCAGAGTCGGAGTCATGATTCCATTGACGTAACAACTGTCAAAAGTTTTGACCATTAATCAACAATAGTTTCACTGGAATCATTATAACTCCGGAATCAAAGAATCAATTTGATTCCAACTGACTCCGATTGTTTTGCTGATACTTTAGCTAATGTTTTGAAGATGTGTATTGCAAATTGTAAAGCATATTAAACTGCACATAGCTTAAACGTATTGGTTTGGTGCAGGGGGCTGATTGTGTGAAACCCATAAAAACGAGATATCAACAGTCACGAATGTTTAATATCCCACTACTGCGTTTTTGCTGGACGCTCAGAACTGTTGAAAAATAAATTTTAAAAATTAATGATTATGCGTATTTATGTATGAATCATTGGGGTCCCCTCTTTTGACCCAACATGAAGAAACAAAGTGAAAAAATTCACTTATACTACTGACTACACATGTCCAAAAATTTTTAGCTGAAACCAAGAGAAGGCTTTTGAAACTTGTACTCAAACCACTAAGCTCCTATTATTAACAAGGTTTGGAAAATAGCTTTTTAGATAAATTAATAGGTGATAACGCTAATCAATAGTAATACCGGGTCACTGGCAGTTAGTTGCTAATGTAAGCAAACGGTCAGATAAAGCCATTGTATCAATTTTTTCAGGATTACATACATATTCATAAACCAACGGAATGATTAATAATAATTATTATTAAATTCATTGTAACAAACAGGCATAGCTGATGTTTTGTGCTGTAGTATATAAAAAATTGCATGGACAAAAACACGAATGAATGTAGTAGTTTTTTATTAATTGCTATATATTGAATAACTAAAAGACTACTGAATTAACTACATAGGTTCAGTTCCTTGTACATTTAAATTTCAGTGCTACATATGTTTCTATGCATCTATGTATGTAGGGCAAATAGTTTACTTTTATTTCCCCAAAGTGAAGAAGCAGCTTTTTGAATATAGTTTTATGTAGGGTTAAAGAGGGGACCCTAATGATTAAATAAGCATAACCATTACGTATTTTTTATTTTGTTTCAATATTTCTGAGCGTTCAGCAAAAACCCAGTAATGGGATATTAAACATTCGTGACCGTTGATATCTCGTTTTCATGGGTTTTACACAATCAGCCCCCAGCATCAAACCAATATGTGAAGCTATGTATGTGCAGTTTAATATGCATTACAATTTGAAATACACATTTTCTAAACATTAGCTAAAGCATCAGCAAAACAATCGGAGTCATTTGGAATCAAATTGATTCTTTGATTCCGGAGTCAAAATGATTCCAGTGAAACTGATATTGTTGATTAATGGTCAAAACTTTTGACAGTTGCTACGTCAATGGAATCATGACTCCGACTCTGACTCCGGAGTCTGACTCCGGAATCAGGGGTCGGTGATTCTGAGCGGTACTGTAAATTAGTACAGCGTCGGCGGGAAAACATTCCAGTAGGCAAAATCAATTCAGAGCTATTTTTTTCGCAGGCTGTTTATATTTTTGAACGTTCGTTTAAGGGGTTAGTGTCGCAAAAGCTGTCGATTTTGCGCGACTATAAAACTTTTCAGTGAAAGATAGGTCATTGTTCTTTATATATACTAAACATATGTTTTAAGGCAAAATTGATGCAGCATACAGTTAGAAGTGAAGTCGCGAAGTCGGAAAAATGACGTTTTGAAAACCTAATCACATTCGATAATTTCGTCACGATTAAAAAGCTTTTTGTTTAGATTCTTTACACAAAGTAAAAACACATATGCTATAGTGTATGCACACAAAATTTAGTGCAAATTGCTTGAGTGGTTGTGGAGCAATGCCTGTTTGAACTGTGAAACTATGCGTAAACTGTGAAGTAATCACAGCAATAGTGATAAATCGTGAAAAATTTAGACACTTATTTTGAAATCAAAAGAAAAACGAACCTTCATTTTTCATTTTTCTTATTTGTGGCAAAAAATTGTGCGTCAAAACATAACATGTACTTCACAAGCTGGCCAATCTGATATCTGGCTTGATTTTCAAACTTTTATGTCTCTATTGTGTGATGTCTGGCTCACAATTGGTGATTGGTTAAAAATATTGGTAGATATTGGTAGTCTAGTGTCTGGCAGTATTTATTTGACACCATGTGGCATTTCACTAGTTTCTCAGTGAACGTACAATTTCAAAGCAAAAAGTTCTCATTTTGCAGCCTATGAGCAAAACTGCTTTGGCGACACTACCACCTTAAGTCGTTTAAACAAACTTGGTCCAACTCAAAAAATCAGAACCTGGTCTAATAATCAGCCACCTAATCTGGTCTCCGATTGATCCGATTTCTGATCGCTGATTTGTGTGCTTATTGCTTATTTCTTTTAAGGTTAGGTAATTTACCGGCAAAATACAGTGGGAAAGGCTAAAACAATGTGCGATTGCATACTAATTTTTACCTCACATCTGTAATGTATGTGAAATTGTCGCTGGCGAGGAGACTGCCAGTAAACCCACGTACGCTATAATATATATATATATATATGCTATCGGATTCAACAATGTGTTGGTTCCAGTTCCGGTTCCGGTCTGACAAACATTTGGCTCTGGTTCTGGTCCCATTTTCAATCCCTTTACCTCAGACTTTATCTGCAATCGTTATTGTTGAGGTAATTTTTTAAAAACGAAAAAAAAATGACGGTCGTTTTTTCAATACAGCATGGTTTTTTCTTATCGAATGTTATTGAGAATTAAATTCACGGGCCCTGGGGTTTGGTGAAAGTCAAGCTACGTAAACTCAGGGCCAATTCATAAAATGGATTAAACAGATTAGATTAAAATTTGTTTTGTTAAGAACTATTGACATTGATTTTGAATTCATATAAAATTTGCTACAGCAAATGTTTGTAACACTTCCCGCGTGTGCACAAACTTTGTACGTTTATCTCACCATTGAGATTAGTTACTAGGCAATAAAATTTTATTCTAATCCGTTTAATTCATGTTGGGACTTGGCCCTCAGATATATGATAAGTATGAATATCTTACGCATTCTTGCAAGCGGTAGATCCCAGAAAACACGACAAAATGAGAAGTGATTCATTTATATAACCATTTATCGGTACATCCGCGGTGGCACGTTGATTTCGTATAAAATGGAAAAATAATGGTAGCATATTCGGCAAGTTAGGCTGTAAAATGAAGTTTTGTAAAAAAATTATCAACTTTTGTTGCAGCCTCAATTACAACTTTTCAACTTATTCAACTCTGTATCAACTAAACTGCACATGAAGTGACATTATTTCTTCTGGACAAGTTTTTTTGTTGACTCAATTTTCAAAATGTGACTGAAAAAACTGAAATAAATTTAAAAAAATTGTTTTCTAAAGTTTAATTTAAATTTGAAATAGTTGTTGCAAAGAATAAAAATAATTGGTAATAAACTGTCAATTTCACAAGCAAAACATCAAACATTCAAAATTCAAAAATTGCTTGTTACATTGCTATTTGATGTTCATAAGGATACTACTAATCAATTTATTTAACGTTCAAAAAACCGTTACTATACTCGCGAAGTCAATTAAAAGTTCTACAAAACTATAAAAAATGTCGAAAAAGTAACAACCACCTTAAGACTGTTAGCAGTAACATAGAAATTACAATGAAAAATTATACCAGTTTTTCTATCAAATGCTTCAATTCTCTCGGTGTCAAAGCAATTATCATTTGCATCAAGTCTGGCAAAGAAACATTTCCTTTTTTGAGGTTTTCTGGACCTGTTAGTGAAGTATGGTAGCTATTGCGACGTACTGTATCGTTAACTATAACAAAATATACACTTTTAAAACCTTAAGGCCTATTTACACGACGGCGCATTTGGCTCCATGGCGTACGCATGAGCGGGCGCATTCTATTTTCACACTGTCTGCTGCATTATTTCACACAATGCAGTAGACAAGTTTGCGTGTGCGCCCGCTCATGCTCCCTCGTGTGAATAGGCTTTTAGTCTTGTAGTTTATGCTGTAAATATGAAACATTGAACTTCTAGGCTTATTTAAACCAAGCTTGATTTTTGATTAAGTTAAAAATATTGACCACGTTCGGTCTTAAAGTGATTATGGTGTAACTAGTCATTTTTAGTAGCTGGAGCCTAATAAATCTGCCTTGTAAAACTCCCAAACATAATGACAGCAGTGTTAATACTTTACAGCAATTTCCGAGACCACATATAAATTTTTTACAGTTTCTACAAATAGCCAAAATCTAAATAAAAGCGGTTATCACATTTGTCAAAGTTCATAATGTAAAGCTCATAACGGTCAAAATATAAAATATATGGTATTCTTGATCCAAATTTTTGATACGCTTTAGTGTGCTACCAATGTGCATTTTAAAACAATCTTTTTGAAACAAGTTATTTTTTCTGTTTGTGCTAATATATAGTGTAAAGTTTTTGTCAGCATTGTGTGTCATTTATTGCAAACTTCAATTCAAAGTGCGAATAATTATCAGCGACTTTCAGCGGTTCTCATATATCTACCATTTGGCATTGTCACATGTTAATTCGCCCTAAATCGATAGTGTAATAATGTCAAATTTTTAAAGGACGTGATTTAGAACTGTAGTTATAGCACGATGCAGAGTGCACTCAGTAATTTAACTAATGCAATAACTAAGGGCCTTATCCAAAATTGGATTTAACGGATTAGATTTAAATTAAATTTGCTAATAGAGCAGCACAAAATGAAAATAACCGGCTGAAATTTTGCCCCACATGGCTCACATACAGTACATTGGTGTGCGCCAAGTTTCTATAAATTACGTTTAACTGACGCTGCGTTATTGACGAAATAAAGTTAAATCTAATCCGATAAATCCAATTTTGGATAAGACCCTTAGATGCACGCCTTCAGCAATGCAATAACTAGATTGTACTGCAAATCTGTGAATCTAGCAGCGTGCCTATAGTTATTGACGTCAGTTATTGCACTGGGTTTTCAAGACAAGTATAACATAAGATATGATTATGTTTGTCGTCTAACTTAACTTACTTGACGCAGCGCATATAGAAGATTTGCTTTGTTGAATTTGACATATTAAATCATAATTTTCTGTCATCATCCTGATAAAGGCCACGGTTACATCAGGAAGTACTGGTGTACTGGTATATAAAATAGAGGTAGCAGTCCGCACAATGTTTTGCCACGTCTGTCCTTTTACTATATGGAGATATCTAAATCAGGACTAATATATAGGACTAACTATAATACTAGTTACACATCTATTGGAATTATGATGGGCTCTGTCAATAAGTAATCAGTGGCGCACAAATTGTTAACACTCTTTAAATACCATTCAAAATAAACTACATCATGAAGCCCGGTTTATGATTAAGATTAAAATGGATCATGCTACACTGAGATGAGAATGTGGCATGACCATACATGGGCGTGCGGGGGAGCTTTAACCCCCTCCAGAAGGCAACTTTCCCCTAGAATGTTTTGAAGGTCGCTGACGAGTCAGAATCGGTAGCTCACGAAGCTAAAATGGTGGCTCAAGAAGGGAAATCAAGTAAAAACGTTGCCCTACAACCCTAAATCCGGTGGCTCACCCTCCAGAATTTGCTACCCCCCAGGAACCCACGTATTGGCGTAACTGCTATTTCGTAATTTTACCGGATGAACGGACATACGGTTGTAAGTGTGAATCGACCCTAAAGCCCAGTCATACTTGTCCGTATGAACATAGGAACACTGTCAATAAGTAATCAGTTGCGCACAAATAGTTAACAATACCTAAATACAATAATATATACTTAACGTGCAAGAGTAGTATACGCCATACGGTATGGAATATTTATGTTAAGTTTAAAGAAATATATATTTGTACATACTGAATTAAGCAGCTACTATTCCAAATAGCATAAACATTTCGTTTAGATGGATGATAAACTATTCCGTATTTTACGTTTTTAGTAGTCCAGTTCGTTCTAAAAAATAAATGCGAGCATTCCTTGCTTGACAGTCACAGTTAAGTTATGTGTTAGAAGCGTGATAACGCATAGATGCCCAGTAGAACTAAAAAATAACAAAAACACCCTGTCCACCGGTCTGTTAAAAATTTGAAATTTATAACTAACTGTGGCCCATGACAAGATTATTTATGATAGATGACAAATCGTTTAAAATTCAGCAACATCGTAATCAGTCAATTGAATTAACAGCATTGTTGCAGTGGCTCAAAATTTGGATTTCGATAAATTGAAAAAACTGCAGGCCAAAAAAGTTTGCTTCGTTTTGTTTAAATGCATCAAAAAATAAGATTTTAGCTGTATGTTAGTTAGAATTAAGTTAAGGATAAATATTAAAATTTCTCTTTTTCTCAAGCTGCTTAGTGTAAAAAACATTTTAAAAACTATCTTGAGTTCATGAAAATCAGCCATTTGCTTTCCGTCCACAAATGTTATTAAATGGGAGTCGGGATGCAGTTTCTGGCAAACTTTTTCTGCATCAGGATGCTGTAACTTGTCTTTTTCTCCGTTTGCATAACCAGCAGCGTTTAAGGCAGTTAAATTGACTTTGTAGTAGCAGCTACGGTCCCTTTTGGTCCAACCGGCAGGACAGTTGACTAAAAAAAATCAAAGGCATCTCTGATAAACATAAAAATGAACTCAAACTCAGTTTCTTTTTATATTTTATGAAAAGACAAAGTGCATAATTTTTTATCGGCAAAATTATCAGATAAATACTTAGCTAAAGTCTGCGTTTTTGCTTGTACGTTTCATTTAGAATAAAAAACTGAGATCGGTGTGAAAATTTTGCCGTATGGCTTCATTTGATATTTTTTTTAGCAGCAGGGTTTACCTTTTAAGTTAGCAACACAAACACCATTTGGACTGAATTATTTCTTGATGAGTAATAAAAACCAAGCAAAGCAAGTTAATTGACTCACATTGCCTGTTTTTCGTGTATCGCTTTTCTTTCGTTTTGTTGGTATACGTTTTGATTAAATTGATCTACAATGCATAAAAAAAGTAGCGCACACTTAGTCTAATTACCCATACAGTATATAATTTTTGTGTTTTTGTTTTCAAGACATAGGGTTCTCATGCCTGTACCCTTCGGGATCATAAGTTACATAGGCCCCAAATGCTGCTCTAAAATTATTGTTAACTTATCAACACTCACAGAAAGTACTTAGCTAGTAGTTCTTTGTTTTCGAGGTATATAGACTATTAGACTGGTATTAGAGATCGGCCAAGGCCGGTCGCGGGCCGCAGGCCGACCGGGCCGACCGGGCCAGGCCGGCCCCGGGCCGACGCTCAGTCAGACGGGTCCCTGGCCCGGCTGCACTGCGGCCCGCGGCCCGCCACCGTCTCGGGGCCACGTGGCAACGGGCCGGCCCCGGGCCGGCCGGGCCGACCGGGCCGACCGGGCCGCGGGGTGGACCTTCAGCCTCGAACCAATCAAATGAAGTTATACATACAGATTGGACGTCACAAACAAACCCCCGTAGTGCAACTGGTCTTCACGCTACTGTAAGGCGACTCGTTGCCGCACCTACTAATGGCCCAAGCGGGAACAGTGGGTACCGGCTATCTGGGGAGGATCGTTCACTCGCCCGTAGTCTCGACCACACCGCCGGCGGGGCTTCCAGGTATGATGAGCGGGGTCTTCCGTGCGGTCCTGGGTTGCCGGACACCGACGGGGAATGGGGCTTACCTAACTACGGGGCAAGGCGCAGTAGGCGCAGCACACTGAACAATATCGCCTGCTACAGCCTAAGTAGGCTTCCCGATGTAGCGGGGGGTAGCGAGCAGCGATGG
Organism: Trissonchulus sp. WLG1_4; assembly: GCA_030248245.1. Classification (NCBI taxonomy): domain Eukaryota; kingdom Metazoa; phylum Nematoda; class Enoplea; order Enoplida; family Ironidae; genus Trissonchulus; species Trissonchulus sp. WLG1_4. The sequence continues at coordinate 11,602 of JASANF010014750.1, read as the reverse complement.
GGCAGACCACGGCGCATGCGGAACGCAGAATAGGCAGGGCCTCTCTTGGCCGATACTGCCTCCGACACGCCAAAAAGACCAAACCTGCGGCAGGCCTTCTAAGCCTAAACTGCCCAAAAGCGAACACGGACACCAAATAAATTTAGACCAATTTAATGAAGGAAACACAAGGAGTATTAGTAGGCCGTTTAGGCGTAGTATAGATAAGAAGGAACAAAGAGAATAATAATATTGCCGCCGCACAGGACTGTGCACACTCACCACACTGACGAAAATCCTAGTTGCTACTGTACAGTCAAGCCAGACCAAACGTATACACACAGATGAGAGCCAGTTACGTATATAATGTTAAGTTACTATGAGCGTTAGTTCACAAATGTAAAATGTTACAGCTACGCTTTTTTTTCAGTTGATATTTCTTTCGTTTTCATTTTCGTTTTCGTTTTCGTTTTCCTTTCGTTTTCCTTCAATTTCTTACCTTCTTTCGTTTTCGTTTTCTTTAGCTGTCAATTTTTGACAGCTTGCCCAGCATGCCCTTTGGAGCCGACAAAGGGTCTAGTAGCAGCTGAGGTTCAAGCACAACTGCACTCAAATAATTTTTCAAAAAGGGTGCCGTTAAATAGGTGTTAAATATTTGCTAAATGGTGAGTTACTTTGCAGTGTCACTTATACATTGCTCAAAATTTTTGTCTGCTAAGTCGACTTTACAGATTTTATAAATTACGTCAATTTTTAAATTTTCAGGTAAAATTTTTAACTCTTACTTTTTGTACTAATATAAATCGTATAGTGCAAAAATCCTGTCAGAGTGTCAGTGTTGTATCAATTCGTGCAAATTTATTACTTTTATTTTATTTCAATGTACGGTTAAGTTTGCAAAATAATACATATATATTGCTAAATAACAACTAACTAAAGTCTAAATAAAAGTGACGCCCCCCGCCATGTAAATATTTGAATAAAGAAGCAGCATGCAGCTGCCTTCATTTGTCTACTGCTCGTCAAATTTTTCAAAAATTTGTTGCGCAAGCCGAAAAAGTTGGCTTCGCTTCAATTAACTTTCGTTTTCGTTTTCTTTTTCGTTTTTGTTTCGTTTTCGTTCATTTTAGTGTCTACTGAAAAAAAGCGTAGCTGTAAAAGGTAGGTGGAATGGGAATAAGGGAGTAAGGGAGGCTCTCCCAGGTGAAGCCTTACACTACTAGCGAGCTTTGTCTTTAGTTTAGTATGAATGTTTTTGAAAGTAAGTGCTGTGAGCGGGAACTAAAACCAACGGCCGGTGGACTATACTTATGTATCTCAGGCTCAAATTTATAAATTAACTCAAGTGCGCTGCAACAGTGTAGTTGAAGCTTTTTGTAAACGCCTAACTGAGACTTAAGTTTATGAATTTATTTGGTGGGGTTCACCGCACCTACAACAAAACTGATAAAAGTTTCAGTTTTTTAGCTTTCCGTTCGGCGTCTGCTATTCAATTGATTCATTCTACAGCTAGAGTGTGGTCCGAGAGCTCGCGCTATCTTATCAAAGCAACCGCTGGGGAATAATACTGCTGCTTTAAGAGGCAGCTTTGTGTTTGTAATGCAAAAAGTTACAGTTGTATGTAAATTATTAGTGTGCTACAGTCGTCCTTGGACTTCAGCAGTCTTTTTTACTGATCAAGCCAACCAGGGACCACCGGGCCGATCGGGCCGGTCCCGGGCCGATTCCCGGCAAACAGCGGGCCGGCTGGTGCTGACCGGGCCGACCGGGCCGGCCCCGGGCCGACTGCAACGGCCCGGTGAAAATGGCTGCGGCCCCGGGCCGGCCCAGGGCCGACACTTGGCTTAGCGGCCAATACCTACCTGGTATGGCTTCGAAAGAAGTGAATCTGTGCACCAATCTGTGCTTAACCACATTATTAGCAGATATAAAAAAGGAATTAGTAGTATATACTATGTACACAAGTAAAAACACAAGATGCCATTTGTCAGTAAAGTTAGTCCTAAAACTAACACCCTGAATTGTGTCAAAACATTGGCTGGCACAGTAAGTAGGCAGATAGATTTTAATTTTAGTTGTTTATTTTTATATTTTTATTTTAATTTAATTTTGATTAATTAATAGAACCCACTAATGATTTGGCCGCATCAAGCCACATTAGTTTCATTTGATAATAAGGGCTATAGTTGCAGACCGTAACTGCAGGAAATACAGCGTCATACACTAGGCGTTTGTCTACAGACACTCCGAATTGCATGTATCGATGCATGTGGTGACCCACTGCGTAAATTCCAACCACCAAGGTACATGTCGACAGCAAAAGACAACCAAAACTAATAGTTCGGTATTTATTGTTCTTGAACTTAATGACGTGTAACTGAAATTAAAAATATTAATAAAAAATACGGAAATATAATTTTAGGCTAAATTCTGCTACTAGACGTAGCGGTAAAGCATCCGCAATAGGAAAGAAGTGTAAATCTTGGAAACGGTTTAAAGCAGGCTTTACCCCTTACGTTTTATATGTGTTTTATATACTTCATATATCGCATTCCTCTATTTCACATCACATTTAATAGTTGCAAAAAATAATTATATAATTTTTACAGAACTGTAGGCTTTGCTGACGGCTCTTTACTGTCGCTTAAAGCATTTTAGAACTAAACCATGGTCACTAACTTTTGTCCTAACTCTCATAAAACATACTTGACGAACAAAACTAACTTTCAAAACACAATTTTTGATCGAATTTTGGCAATTTTGATCTTTTGTCCGTAACTGAAAAAATAGTGGGCAAGTTTTTATGTTTTGGACAAGTGAAGTGCGCACAATAACATACTTGACGAACAAAACTAACTTTCAAAACACAATTTTTGATCGAATTTTGGCAATTTTGATCTTTTGTCCGTAACTGAAAAAATAGTGGGCAAGTAACTTTTACAATGATTTGGACAAGTGAAGTACGCACAATAACATACTTGACGAACAAAACTAACTTTCAAAACACAATTTTTGATCGAATTTTGGCAATTTTGATCTTTTGTCCGTAACTGAAAAAATAGTGGGCAAGTAACTTTTACAATGATTTGGACAAGTGAAGTACGCACAATAACATACTTGACGAACAAAACTAACTTTCAAAACACAATTTTTGATCGAATTTTGGCAATTTTGATCTTTTGTCCGTAACTGAAAAAATAGTGGGCAAGTAACTTTTACAATGATTTGGACAAGTGAAGTACGCACAATAACATACTTGACGAACAAAACTAACTTTCAAAACACAATTTTTGATCAATTAGTGGGCAAGTAACTTTTACAATGATTTGGACAAGTGAAGTACGCACAATAACATACTTGACGAACAAAACTAACTTTCAAAACACAATTTTTGATCGAATTTTGGCAATTTTGATCTTTTGTCCGTAACTGAAAAAATAGTGGGCAAGTAACTTTTACAATGATTTGGACAAGTGAAGTACGCACAATAACATACTTGACGAACAAAACTAACTTTCAAAACACAATTTTTGATCGAATTTTGGCAATTTTGATCTTTTGTCCGTAACTGAAAAAATAGTGGGCAAGTAACTTTTACAATGATTTGGACAAGTGAAGTACGCACAATAACATACTTGACGAACAAAACTAACTTTCAAAACACAATTTTTGATCGAATTTTGGCAATTTTGATCTTTTGTCCGTAACTGAAAAAATAGTGGGCAAGTAACTTTTACAATGATTTGGACAAGTGAAGTACGCACAATAACATACTTGACGAACAAAACTAACTTTCAAAACACAATTTTTGATCGAATTTTGGCAATTTTGATCTTTTGTCCGTAACTGAAAAAATAGTGGGCAAGTAACTTTTACAATGATTTGGACAAGTGAAGTACGCACAATAACATACTTGACGAACAAAACTAACTTTCAAAACACAATTTTTGATCGAATTTTGGCAATTTTGATCTTTTGTCCGTAACTGAAAAAATAGTGGGCAAGTAACTTTTACAATGATTTGGACAAGTGAAGTACGCACAATAACATACTTGACGAACAAAACTAACTTTCAAAACACAATTTTTGATCGAATTTTGGCAATTTTGATCTTTTGTCCGTAACTGAAAAAATAGTGGGCAAGTAACTTTTACAATGATTTGGACAAGTGAAGTACGCACAATAACATACTTGACGAACAAAACTAACTTTCAAAACACAATTTTTGATCGAATTTTGGCAATTTTGATCTTTTGTCCGTAACTGAAAAAATAGTGGGCAAGTAACTTTTACAATGATTTGGACAAGTGAAGTACGCACAATAACATACTTGACGAACAAAACTAACTTTCAAAACACAATTTTTGATCGAATTTTGGCAATTTTGATCTTTTGTCCGTAACTGAAAAAATAGTGGGCAAGTAACTTTTACAATGATTTGGACAAGTGAAGTACGCACAATAACATACTTGACGAACAAAACTAACTTTCAAAACACAATTTTTGATCGAATTTTGGCAATTTTGATCTTTTGTCCGTAACTGAAAAAATAGTGGGCAAGTAACTTTTACAATGATTTGGACAAGTGAAGTACGCACAATAACATACTTGACGAACAAAACTAACTTTCAAAACACAATTTTTGATCGAATTTTGGCAATTTTGATCTTTTGTCCGTAACTGAAAAAATAGTGGGCAAGTAACTTTTACAATGATTTGGACAAGTGAAGTACGCACAATAACATACTTGACGAACAAACTAACTTTCAAAACACAATTTTTGATCGAATTTTGGCAATTTTGATCTTTTGTCCGTAACTGAAAAAATAGTGGGCAAGTAACTTTTACAATGATTTGGACAAGTGAAGTACGCACAATAACATACTTGACGAACAAAACTAACTTTCAAAACACAATTTTTGATCGAATTTTGGCAATTTTGATCTTTTGTCCGTAACTGAAAAAATAGTGGGCAAGTAACTTTTACAATGATTTGGACAAGTGAAGTACGCACAATAACATACTTGACGAACAAAACTAACTTTCAAAACACAATTTTTGATCGAATTTTGGCAATTTTGATCTTTTGTCCGTAACTGAAAAAATAGTGGGCAAGTAACTTTTACAATGATTTGGACAAGTGAAGTACGCACAATAACATACTTGACGAACAAAACTAACTTTCAAAACACAATTTTTGATCGAATTTTGGCAATTTTGATCTTTTGTCCGTAACTGAAAAAATAGTGGGCAAGTAACTTTTACAATGATTTGGACAAGTGAAGTACGCACAATAACATACTTGACGAACAAAACTAACTTTCAAAACACAATTTTTGATCGAATTTTGGCAATTTTGATCTTTTGTCCGTAACTGAAAAAATAGTGGGCAAGTAACTTTTACAATGATTTGGACAAGTGAAGTACGCACAATAACATACTTGACGAACAAAACTAACTTTCAAAACACAATTTTTGATCGAATTTTGGCAATTTTGATCTTTTGTCCGTAACTGAAAAAATAGTGGGCAAGTAACTTTTACAATGATTTGGACAAGTGAAGTACGCACAATAACATACTTGACGAACAAAACTAACTTTCAAAACACAATTTTTGATCGAATTTTGGCAATTTTGATCTTTTGTCCGTAACTGAAAAAATAGTGGGCAAGTAACTTTTACAATGATTTGGACAAGTGAAGTACGCACAATAACATACTTGACGAACAAAACTAACTTTCAAAACACAATTTTTGATCGAATTTTGGCAATTTTGATCTTTTGTCCGTAACTGAAAAAATAGTGGGCAAGTAACTTTTACAATGATTTGGACAAGTGAAGTACGCACAATAACATACTTGACGAACAAAACTAACTTTCAAAACACAATTTTTGATCGAATTTTGGCAATTTTGATCTTTTGTCCGTAACTGAAAAAATAGTGGGCAAGTAACTTTTACAATGATTTGGACAAGTGAAGTACGCACAATAACATACTTGACGAACAAAACTAACTTTCAAAACACAATTTTTGATCGAATTTTGGCAATTTTGATCTTTTGTCCGTAACTGAAAAAATAGTGGGCAAGTAACTTTTACAATGATTTGGACAAGTGAAGTACGCACAATAACATACTTGACGAACAAAACTAACTTTCAAAACACAATTTTTGATCGAATTTTGGCAATTTTGATCTTTTGTCCGTAACTGAAAAAATAGTGGGCAAGTAACTTTTACAATGATTTGGACAAGTGAAGTACGCACAATAACATACTTGACGAACAAAACTAACTTTCAAAACACAATTTTTGATCGAATTTTGGCAATTTTGATCTTTTGTCCGTAACTGAAAAAATAGTGGGCAAGTAACTTTTACAATGATTTGGACAAGTGAAGTACGCACAATAACATACTTGACGAACAAAACTAACTTTCAAAACACAATTTTTGATCGAAATTTGGCATTTTTGATCGAATTTTGGCAATTTTGATCTTTTGTCCGTAACTGAAAAAATAGTGGGCAAGTAACTTTTACAATGATTTGGACAAGTGAAGTACGCACAATAACATACTTGACGAACAAAACTAACTTTCAAAACACAATTTTTGATCGAATTTTGGCAATTTTGATCTTTTGTCCGTAACTGAAAAAATAGTGGGCAAGTAACTTTTACAATGATTTGGACAAGTGAAGTACGCACAATAACATACTTGACGAACAAAACTAACTTTCAAAACACAATTTTTGATCGAATTTTGGCAATTTTGATCTTTTGTCCGTAACTGAAAAAATAGTGGGCAAGTAACTTTTACAATGATTTGGACAAGTGAAGTACGCACAATAACATACTTGACGAACAAAACTAACTTTCAAAACACAATTTTTGATCGAATTTTGGCAATTTTGATCTTTTGTCCGTAACTGAAAAAATAGTGGGCAAGTAACTTTTACAATGATTTGGACAAGTGAAGTACGCACAATAACATACTTGACGAACAAAACTAACTTTCAAAACACAATTTTTGATCGAATTTTGGCAATTTTGATCTTTTGTCCGTAACTGAAAAAATAGTGGGCAAGTAACTTTTACAATGATTTGGACAAGTGAAGTACGCACAATAACATACTTGACGAACAAAACTAACTTTCAAAACACAATTTTTGATCGAATTTTGGCAATTTTGATCTTTTGTCCGTAACTGAAAAAATAGTGGGCAAGTAACTTTTACAATGATTTGGACAAGTGAAGTGCGCACAATAACATACTTGACGAACAAAACTAACTTTCAAAACACAATTTTTGATCGAATTTTGGCAATTTTGATCTTTTGTCCGTAACTGAAAAAATAGTGGGCAAGTAACTTTTACAATGATTTGGACAAGTGAAGTACGCACAATAACATACTTGACGAACAAAACTAACTTTCAAAACACAATTTTTGATCGAATTTTGGCAATTTTGATCTTTTGTCCGTAACTGAAAAAATAGTGGGCAAGTAACTTTTACAATGATTTGGACAAGTGAAGTACGCACAATAACATACTTGACGAACAAAACTAACTTTCAAAACACAATTTTTGATCGAATTTTGGCAATTTTGATCTTTTGTCCGTAACTGAAAAAATAGTGGGCAAGTAACTTTTACAATGATTTGGACAAGTGAAGTACGCACAATAACATACTTGACGAACAAAACTAACTTTCAAAACACAATTTTTGATCGAATTTTGGCAATTTTGATCTTTTGTCCGTAACTGAAAAAATAGTGGGCAAGTAACTTTTACAATGATTTGGACAAGTGAAGTACGCACAATAACATACTTGACGAACAAAACTAACTTTCAAAACACAATTTTTGATCGAATTTTGGCAATTTTGATCTTTTGTCCGTAACTGAAAAAATAGTGGGCAAGTAACTTTTACAATGATTTGGACAAGTGAAGTGCGCACAATAACATACTTGACGAACAAAACTAACTTTCAAAACACAATTTTTGATCGAATTTTGGCAATTTTGATCTTTTGTCCGTAACTGAAAAAATAGTGGGCAAGTAACTTTTACAATGATTTGGACAAGTGAAGTACGCACAATAACATACTTGACAAACAAAACTAACTTTCAAAACACAATTTTTGATCGAATTTTGGCAATTTTGATCTTTTGTCCGTAACTGAAAAAATAGTGGGCAAGTAACTTTTACAATGATTTGGACAAGTGAAGTACGCACAATAACATACTTGACAAACAAAACTAACTTTCAAAACACAATTTTTGATCGAATTTTGGCAATTTTGATCTTTTGTCCGTAACTGAAAAAATAGTGGGCAAGTAACTTTTACAATGATTTGGACAAGTGAAGTACGCACAATAACATACTTGACGAACAAAACTAACTTTCAAAACACAATTTTTGATCGAATTTTGGCAATTTTGATCTTTTGTCCGTAACTGAAAAAATAGTGGGCAAGTAACTTTTACAATGATTTGGACAAGTGAAGTACGCACAATAACATACTTGACGAACAAAACTAACTTTCAAAACACAATTTTTGATCGAATTTTGGCAATTTTGATCTTTTGTCCGTAACTGAAAAAATAGTGGGCAAGTAACTTTTACAATGATTTGGACAAGTGAAGTACGCACAATAACATACTTGACGAACAAAACTAACTTTCAAAACACAATTTTTGATCGAATTTTGGCAATTTTGATCTTTTGTCCGTAACTGAAAAAATAGTGGGCAAGTAACTTTTACAATGATTTGGACAAGTGAAGTACGCACAATAACATACTTGACGAACAAAACTAACTTTCAAAACACAATTTTTGATCGAATTTTGGCAATTTTGATCTTTTGTCCGTAACTGAAAAAATAGTGGGCAAGTAACTTTTACAATGATTTGGACAAGTGAAGTACGCACAATAACATACTTGACGAACAAAACTAACTTTCAAAACACAATTTTTGATCGAATTTTGGCAATTTTGATCTTTTGTCCGTAACTGAAAAAATAGTGGGCAAGTAACTTTTACAATGATTTGGACAAGTGAAGTACGCACAATAACATACTTGACGAACAAAACTAACTTTCAAAACACAATTTTTGATCGAATTTTGGCAATTTTGATCTTTTGTCCGTAACTGAAAAAATAGTGGGCAAGTAACTTTTACAATGATTTGGACAAGTGAAGTACGCACAATAACATACTTGACGAACAAAACTAACTTTCAAAACACAATTTTTGATCGAATTTTGGCAATTTTGATCTTTTGTCCGTAACTGAAAAAATAGTGGGCAAGTAACTTTTACAATGATTTGGACAAGTGAAGTACGCACAATAACATACTTGACGAACAAAACTAACTTTCAAAACACAATTTTTGATCGAATTTTGGCAATTTTGATCTTTTGTCCGTAACTGAAAAAATAGTGGGCAAGTAACTTTTACAATGATTTGGACAAGTGAAGTACGCACAATAACATACTTGACGAACAAAACTAACTTTCAAAACACAATTTTTGATCGAATTTTGGCAATTTTGATCTTTTGTCCGTAACTGAAAAAATAGTGGGCAAGTAACTTTTACAATGATTTGGACAAGTGAAGTACGCACAATAACATACTTGACGAACAAAACTAACTTTCAAAACACAATTTTTGATCGAATTTTGGCAATTTTGATCTTTTGTCCGTAACTGAAAAAATAGTGGGCAAGTAACTTTTACAATGATTTAAACAAGTGAAGTACGCACAATAACATACTTGACGAACAAAACTAACTTTCAAAACACAATTTTTGATCGAATTTTGGCAATTTTGATCTTTTGTCCGTAACTGAAAAAATAGTGGGCAAGTAACTTTTACAATGATTTGGACAAGTGAAGTGCGCACAATAACATACTTGACGAACAAAACTAACTTTCAAAACACAATTTTTGATCGAATTTTGGCAATTTTGATCTTTTGTCCGTAACTGAAAAAATAGTGGGCAAGTAACTTTTACAATGATTTGGACAAGTGAAGTACGCACAATAACATACTTGACGAACAAAACTAACTTTCAAAACACAATTTTTGATCGAATTTTGGCAATTTTGATCTTTTGTCCGTAACTGAAAAAATAGTGGGCAAGTAACTTTTACAATGATTTGGACAAGTGAAGTACGCACAATAACATACTTGACGAACAAAACTAACTTTCAAAACACAATTTTTGATCGAATTTTGGCAATTTTGATCTTTTGTCCGTAACTGAAAAAATAGTGGGCAAGTAACTTTTACAATGATTTGGACAAGTGAAGTACGCACAATAACATACTTGACGAACAAAACTAACTTTCAAAACACAATTTTTGATCGAATTTTGGCAATTTTGATCTTTTGTCCGTAACTGAAAAAATAGTGGGCAAGTAACTTTTACAATGATTTGGACAAGTGAAGTACGCACAATAACATACTTGACGAACAAAACTAACTTTCAAAACACAATTTTTGATCGAATTTTGGCAATTTTGATCTTTTGTCCGTAACTGAAAAAATAGTGGGCAAGTAACTTTTACAATGATTTGGACAAGTGAAGTACGCACAATAACATACTTGACGAACAAAACTAACTTTCAAAACACAATTTTTGATCGAATTTTGGCAATTTTGATCTTTTGTCCGTAACTGAAAAAATAGTGGGCAAGTAACTTTTACAATGATTTGGACAAGTGAAGTACGCACAATAACATACTTGACGAACAAAACTAACTTTCAAAACACAATTTTTGATCGAATTTTGGCAATTTTGATCTTTTGTCCGTAACTGAAAAAATAGTGGGCAAGTAACTTTTACAATGATTTGGACAAGTGAAGTACGCACAATAACATACTTGACGAACAAAACTAACTTTCAAAACACAATTTTTGATCGAATTTTGGCAATTTTGATCTTTTGTCCGTAACTGAAAAAATAGTGGGCAAGTAACTTTTACAATGATTTGGACAAGTGAAGTACGCACAATAACATACTTGACGAACAAAACTAACTTTCAAAACACAATTTTTGATCGAATTTTGGCAATTTTGATCTTTTGTCCGTAACTGAAAAAATAGTGGGCAAGTAACTTTTACAATGATTTGGACAAGTGAAGTACGCACAATAACATACTTGACGAACAAAACTAACTTTCAAAACACAATTTTTGATCGAATTTTGGCAATTTTGATCTTTTGTCCGTAACTGAAAAAATAGTGGGCAAGTAACTTTTACAATGATTTGGACAAGTGAAGTACGCACAATAACATACTTGACGAACAAAACTAACTTTCAAAACACAATTTTTGATCGAATTTTGGCAATTTTGATCTTTTGTCCGTAACTGAAAAAATAGTGGGCAAGTAACTTTTACAATGATTTGGACAAGTGAAGTACGCACAATAACATACTTGACGAACAAAACTAACTTTCAAAACACAATTTTTGATCGAATTTTGGCAATTTTGATCTTTTGTCCGTAACTGAAAAAATAGTGGGCAAGTAACTTTTACAATGATTTGGACAAGTGAAGTACGCACAATAACATACTTGACGAACAAAACTAACTTTCAAAACACAATTTTTGATCGAATTT